>BRDA01008401.1:32761-93113 GCA_036984385.1 Crenuchus spilurus | reverse complement strand
GGAGAGAGAGAGGGAGAGAGAGAGAGAGAGAGAGAGAGAGGGAGGGAGAGAGGGAGAGAGAGAGAGGGAGAGAGAGAGAGAGAGAGAGGGAGAGAGAGGGGGAGAGAGAGAGGGAGAGAGAGAGGGAGAGAGAGAGAGAGAGAGAGAGAGAGGGAGGGAGAGAGGGAGAGAGAGAGAGGGAGAGAGAGAGAGAGAGAGAGGGAGAGAGAGGGGGAGAGAGAGAGGGAGAGAGAGAGGGAGAGAGAGAGAGAGAGAGAGAGAGAGAGCGAGACAGAGAGAGATCATGCTGCAACAAGAAAGAAGAACCATGAGTTTTACATGCTGACATGTCTTCCTCCCAGCAAACGTTGGGAAATGTATATGTTATAAATTCCATTTCTGGACACTGACTATTAGCAAGTAGTTGTCCATCATCAGATTTCATATGCATAGCTGTAACTATTACTAATTATCACACAGCTTCACTCACTAATGGATTAGGTTCAGCTGCTATGGGTTCTTGAGCAAATAAGCTGCGGTTATAAAGAAATAAAGAAATAAGATTCTTTCTTCACTTACACATTTTCCACCCGAACTCTCTGGTAGTCTGACAGAATGGCCCCAACTGAAACAGCTTCAACACCTTCCTTCTCCTATACCACAGAAACATGCAGAAAAAGCCTTGTTTAGGAAAAGAGCATTAAAAGCATTAAATTAAAGTACCTCACTTTCCCATTTCTGTGCCTCTCAGTTCAGCTCTGATGTCTGGAATTAAAAGAGGGTAATATGACAGAATATCACTAACACAATACATGATGTCACAAAAAATGTTGTGAGTATATTATGGCAATCATCAGTACTTCAAGAACACTGATCAGAAGCATATTTTAGTAAAAAAAATGCAGCCACTCAAAATGCTCAAGCAGCATAAATATATAGGGTTACACGTCACTGCAAAGAGTTTGTAAGTTTGAGACCCAGCATCAGAACTCTAACTTACAATGCTTCATTAAATGTAGGACAAATTTAAAACACTGAATTAAAAAAAACACTGCACTGTAGAATATGACTGGATTTTTCAACTTTGGCACTAAATATGGAAACTTCTCAAACCTTGTCTTACCATCCAGTGTTTTGAATTTATATCTAAGGTCCTGTACTTAAAAAAATGTAATGATGATGGCTAATTAGTCAGTTTAGTTTAGTAGTAGCATACAATGGAAAAAATGTAATTAATACATTGTAGTTATTATGTGGATATTCAAATGTCATAATTGTGACAGTTTTTTATATAAGTTTTTATAAGTTTTCCCACCTACAAAGAATGGAGAGGTCTATCATTTTTATCGTTGGTACACTTAAACTGTGAGAGACAGAATCTAGAATTTTTTTGGCATGCCCTGCAGGATTTTAAATCATGACGGTGTAGTGTGTTACTAATGGTTCTCTTTGAGGCTGTGGTCACAGCTCTCTTTGGGTCATTGATCAGGTCCCAAAACTAACAGATCTGTGAGAGCCACAATTCTTGCTGGTCGGTATGTAATCAAATACTTATTTCATGCTGCAATAAAATGGCAATTAATTATTTAAAAATCATACAATGTGATTTTCTGGATTAGTTTTTTATTCTGTCTCTCGCGGGTAAAGTGTACCTAAGATAAAAATGACAGACCTCTCCATTCCTTGCAGGTGGGAAAATTTGTAAAATCGTCAGTGTATCAATGAATTATTTTATTATCTGTGTGTGTTACATTTGTTATATTGTGTTATATTTCAATCCTCATTCAAAATATGACTACATGACTACAATGAGTAAAAATGGCATTGCCTCTCTTCATTCTGAATTAACTGTTACAAGGTTGCTGTTTTTTGTGCCATTGAGTTGATGGTGACTCTATGGACAGGCCTGATCTGTGCTTGGTCAATGCACAGCAATGCTTTTTATGTACCAAGCTTCATCCTTGTTATATATAACGTCATTTTCTGATGAACTTTCAATGTGCTTGGATTGTCCAAAGTAACAAAGTCATTTTCAGGTCACCTGAGCTACTTACGAATGATTACGGCTGATCTCCTGCAATGATATTATATTCACCACATTACCAACTTCACGTGAGCTCAATATTAACTAAGTTTAAATACCAGAATGTCTATCACAAAAGCATACACTTACATTGCATTAGATTGCATTAAAAGGAGCTTGTTTCAATAATCATGAAGCAATATTCACTGTCCTCTACATACTAACATAACCATACACAGTTTTACAACGAAGACAGCAGAGCTCAATATCAGGTCTCACAGGCAAAGGGGATGTTTACACATAGAGAAGGCTAGTGGGGTTTTCCTGACTCTCTGGACATCCCTTTCAGGGTGGAGAGACTCAGGCTGCGTCCTGTCCTCTTAAAGTTATGGCCTGTTCAGCCCACCAGTCTAATCAACAGTCTACAGTGAACTTACCACTGGCCTCCAGAGCACTGACCTCCTTCAAAGTCACAACAAACAAAAGCGCAATGGTCCAATCAGTGGCCTTCTTACAAAAACGTAAGATCTCTACACCTCCAACCAGCTACTGCTACTGAAAGAGCTCAGCTTAATACAGTCTCTCTGGACCAGACCTTAGTCTGGATGCTTAGACTTCACTGATGTTCGTAAATATTTAAACTAGGTGTTGTGTTTTTGTTGAGTTTGTGAGAACTATTTAGTAAAGTTGTAACTATTTCAATTAGTATACTGAAAATATAGAGAAATCAATGTTTTAAATATTAAAAATATAACTACAACATTGACACACCTCATAGTTACTTATGAGCACTGAGATGTTTGCAGAAACTATGACAGTGGTCAAAACTAGCTGCCTTGGTATGTCCTGTTAGAGTGTAATGCGGCAGTGGGTAATAGCCTTGCCTCTTACATAATAGAATGGGGTTCAATCCCCAGCACAGGCAAGTAAGAAACACTATACCAATAAAAGACCTTAGGCAAGACTCCGAATGCTAAATTCCAATAAAAATGTAATGTCTGAAATTTTACGGCTACAACTTCAGAAAACAATGCTGGGATACACAAATTTATAAAATGTAGAAACTGGGACTATGTCTGCCTATATTAACATTACAGAGCTATGTAACATATTTTTCCATAGATTATTACAAATGCACTAAAATTAATAAAATGCAGAAATGCAAACAGTTTTAGCACAGCAATCCAACATCAATTAAAAATTCTGCTCTACTGAAATGCAATAAATAAGTTATAAAATATGAGTTTGAAAAACATCAGACAAATTAAAACACCTGTTTAATGGTGATAATTGTTTTTGAAAATGACTTTGATTTTGTCATGCCTGGGATGGGCAGTTCCTTCATTGACTGGCTGCTTCACCCAAAGTGTGTGAAGGAACGTTATCACAGGTAGTTCTTTCCTGCTGTGGTTAGACTTTACAACCAACACTGCTTTGTTATATATATTTTATATAATATATATAATGTGCAAAATTAATTACAATACTGTGACATTGATTTATACAGCATTATGTGCAATTTTCTATTCCACTAAGAATTTTAAGGAAAATGTCAGGACATCTGTCCATGAACTGAATCTCAAGACAAGGTGGGTCATGCAGAAAGACAGCGACCCTAAGCACACAAGTCATTCTACCAAAGAACATTTAAAGAACAGTTACCGGAAATGTTTAATTGCAGTTATTGCTGCAAAAGGGGGTCACACCAGATACTGAAAGCAAAGGTTCAAATACTTTTGCCCCTCACAAATATGTAACATTGGATCATTTTCCTCAATAAATAAATGACCAAGTATAATATTTTTGTCTCATTTGTTTACTTGGGTTCTCTTTATCTACTTTTATGACCTCTGATGATGCTTTAGGTCATATTTATTCAGAAATATAGAAAATTCTAAAGGGTTCATAAACTTTCAAGCACTACTGTGTACACATAACTTAAAATATATGTATTGCTCCAATAATTTGTTACTTTCTGGTTTGTGGTTTAGCTTTTGGGCTCATCACTAAGAAAACTCCATATCATGGCACAGTTTCACTTTGCTCCTATACTGATATACATCCCACTGGAATGTGTCTGTGCAATTAACATTAGCAAAATGATTAACTGTTTTACTGCAGCAGTACCATAAATACACAGACACCCACATGCTCCAGAGGGACACTGATATTTGCAGTGAGAGCTGAGAGGAGTTCATTTTCATCTGCAAAAAGAGGACAGTGTACAGGAACACTGGCACAGAGGCACAAGCATACACTCACTCACACACATACGCACCACCCGGCAGCTTCATTAGGACAGTACATGTGCTGTAATTAGAATGGGAGGCCAGCCCTACACGCAGGGATGCACAAGTTGGCAGTAAATTACCTTGTAGCCATTATCAATTTCCCAGGCTACTGGTGCTTAAGATAACCCCCCTCTCCCTGTGGTCCTTCCTGCAATTTTTCTCTGCCTGATAAACATGCTGATTAAAAAGAGCAGCATGTAAACCTTTGATACTTTTTTAAATGAAATCCATGCCCTGCCTGGGGCTGACGCTGCTTTCCGCACAAACGTGTCAGCTAATCAGATAAAGAATATATATGCATGGGTGTGTGTGTGTGTGTTTGTCAGGGACACGGAGACAGTGAAGCCCCAGGCATGGCTGTAACAGGAAAGAGAGCATCCAGGCAGGTACAACATCTCATATACACAAACACAGATTAAGTCTAAACCTCTTATATTAACTGAAGAAACAAAACTATTGACTCAAACAAAATTCAAAATATTCAGTATTCAAACAATAAAATACAGGCCTCTGTTAAATTTATTTTGAGATTTGAGGAATCTGCAGGCCAGTACTCATGTTCGGTCTTGGTCTCAAAACTGGTCTTGGATCATAAACAAGCAGTCTCTGTCGCAACATCATTTGGACTTGTCTCTGTCTCGGAAACTGCTGTTGAAAACAGCCAAGTCCAATTTACATTTTCTTTTTATTGTTACATGACGGAAAAAAAAAATCTTAATCTGGGCTTGGTCTTATCTCAGGACACTCCCAGTCTCAGTCTTGACAGGCTCAAGTACTAAAAGTCTTGATTTGAACTTGTGCCCTGTGTGTACTTGGTCTCTGTCATTAAGTACTCACCTCTGCTGACCAGGAGCACTTGGTAAACCTAGTTATTTAAGAAATGCCCATGAGAATGAGAGTCTGCTCATTACTCCTGCGTCCAACATGCTGGCTAGGAAAACTATCTGTTTTCTTCCAGTCTAATCATTCTCAGACTTTGACATGCACTGTTGTTATAAAAAGATCATTATTTTGTGGCCATGTTTTGGATCACAATTAAAGCACACAGCTCTGAGAAACGTACGCGCATCATTTCTGAATCACCTGCATTACATAACTGAGCTCCTAAATGTTATCTGACCTTTATCAAAATTTTAAATACAGATGTGAAAAAATAACTTTTTGGAATTATCCAAATTTGTACATGAATGTTTGTAAAATATACATCAGATTTTTATAAAATTATGAAAATAAACAAGGGGTTGTGACTGGAGTGTCATTGGCTCGATCTTCTGGCAGGACATGACTAACATGCCCTTGAGCAAGGCACCTAAACCCCATGTGTTCCCTGGGTTGCCCACCACTTTGGGCATGTGTGTTTATTGTGTGTTCACTAGTATGAGTATGTGTGTTTCACAGAATAGATGGATTAAATACAGAAGTCAAATTCCTCTGTGCGCAAGAACATTGGTCAATGCCTGTGCACTTTCACTTTCACTTAAAAGTAGTTTAATTTAAGAGACAAAGACAGCACTATACACTGTACAGTCTACAAAATAAATGGTTTAATCAGTAAAGGTTACTGACTGAAACTCTTGTATTTAGTAAGTTGTGAAATTTCATTTATTGGCAATTTCATTCATTCATTATCACACCCGCTTAATCCTTATCAGGGTCGCGGTTAGTCCCCTACCCCCTCACTGGGCGCAGGGCAGGGCATTACACTATTCAACTAAGCCCAGGACAGGGCGCCAGTCCATCGCTGGGTGAACACACACGCACACACATACATACACATACATACACACACATGGACATTTTTAGAGTAGCCAATTCACCTGACCTCCATGTTTTTGGACTGTGGGAGGAAACCAGAGACCCCGGAGGAAACCCACGCAGACACGGGGAGAACATGGAAACTCCGCTCAGATGTGGACTCGAACCCAAGACCTCAGCACTGAGAGGCGAACTATTGGCAATTTATTGTTTTTATATCTGCAGATCAGTGTTGCACAATAGTAAGTCCTTTGGTCCACTCATAAGCACAAAACAGATTTCAGATCATGTGAATATGAGGGTTGTGTTCCTGGAACAGCCTACTTCAAATCACCACACAGTATTTCAGTGTAACCCAGGTCAGAACTCCTGAGCCAATTTTACTTCTTTCCTTCTAGAGTAAAATTCTTTTGACTGGGTCATATTGTGCTTGAACAGAATTCTGTTGAGAAGAGCAGGCAACCTGCTCTTGTGTGTGTGTTCTTGGCAGGACAGGTCAAGCCTACATCCATTCTGATTGGAACACCTGACTACAATTACTTTCTTTTCAAGTCATTATTCTAGAGGTTCACACACTTTTTTCATCAGTGACCTAGACAAAATGTGTGTGCAATGTTAAAATAAGTTTATTTATTATGACTCAGATGAGGATCTGATCACGTTTAAGAAGCCAGTATCCAAATAATTCCAAAGAGTTTAAAACTTTTCCTCATAATTGTATTCTGAAGTCTAACAAATTAGCAGAGAGTAAATCTGGAGGCCAGATATGTATGACCTGAGCTGCAGTGAAGCATGGTATGACACATCCCTTATGCTAAACAAATACTCATTATGTTAGTGCACTGCTGAGTTAGGCAGCAGACTTAAGCTCAGTCCCGACTCCACCACACAGTAAGAAACTAAAGCAGCATCTGAGTCATACTGATATTTCCAAAAGGGAAAGTAGCAATTATTAGTTTTAACGAGGCCTCAGGATGGATGCAAAGGGAACATTTTCCCCCAAAAACAACCCAATAAACCAAACCAACAGAAACACGCTCGTTTACTTTCTGTAAAGTTAAACATAAGATGATGAAACCATACTGTACACTGGCACAGAGACAAAAGCAGAATTTGTCCTTTGAGACAAAAAAGACAAGCCAACTGGCATTGGCAGGGCTGTAGACAAGCAAATGTGATGGCTAACATCATCCAATATCAATTGAGATTTCTTCGAGGTCCCAAGTGAACTTTTCAAACAATTTGAGAAATCTAATATCACTCAATAATAATAGCACTTCTCTGTCCGCGACCAACATAGTAGAGCTGGAAGAAACGTTCTCACACCCATTTCTTTCCACTCTGCGTTTGGAGCCCTAGACCATTTATAAACAAACCAGAGTATGATGGGCTCGAGCATGAGGTTATTTTTGGAGAACGCTTTGTTTTTGTCCCATTCAAGTCATCACCGGGAGACTGACAGGAATGAGGGAGCCTAGTCTTACTCACTTACCAGGACAAATCAGCCTCTTAAATTTCACAAATTCTACACATATTTTCTCATCCTTTGTGGATGAGGGGGAGGAATATTCCTGCTCAAGCATAAATCTGGGGATACTGATATTGCAGAAGTGCTTCATGTATTCATAGGTCTGTAAAAACATAAACTTTGATTTCATGCTGCTTGAAATCTTTATCCACCTATTTTACAGCTTCATTTTTACAGTTTAAGTTATACGACGAAAGAACTTGACTTGTGATGTCAAACATTTCACACTTTTCATTAAAAAATGCACATAACCACGCTACCTCAGATGATGTTCAAAATTAGTTCTGGTCAATGAATTCTTTCTTTTGCATCTGTTTTCCACCATCTCTGTGTTACCACAGCACACAACTACTGTATGATGGAGAGGCATGAAGCAGCACTCAAAAGCAAACGACCTCATCCTTTAATCTTTCTTCCTCTCTCCTCTCCCCCTCATTTTTCAAGCTTTGGGCAGGAGAAGCAGAGATGAAGCACCGCAGCTGCGAGCAGCAGAGCTCTGAGGCCCGCAGCCCTGTCAATGAAGCTACTTAGCCCCTAACACTCATTAACATGACTTGCTAATTGTCAAATTCATTAAATGAAAGCCCCCAATGTCTTTCATAAAAATGAATGCACTGAGCTGGATGATAAAGACGTTAAGTGATTAAAGCTTGCACGTGTTCCAGTAACAGAAATAATTACCCAAAGCAGTGAGGAAAAAGTGACAATTTTACACACAGGTTTGTTTGTTGGTTAAGATTAAGAGGATATTGAAACTAACTTGGGAACAATCTTCCTACAATACTGCCTCTCTAGGAACAATAAACACTAAGATACACCTTCAAACACAGTCCTATACTAAATGCTGATTTATTGAATCCAACACAGCCCACAATGATTCAGCTGATTCACTGATTCAATGTAGATTTTAGTGTAGATACTACACTCAGCACCAGTGTTTAATTGGTGCCCCCATTGACGTTTGGGACCTCCCGCACAATGTGATCAGAGCGCTGGCCCTGACTACACTACAGGTTTACACCTACTAGGGTTGGGCGGTATTGGTGTTTTTCATACCTTGGTATGAGCTTGAGAAAATACCGTAAGATGCGGTACTATCGGTGGTGGCTGCTGCTGCAGCTGAGTGCCCCCTTCGCGAGAGAGAGAGAGAGAGAGAGAGAGAGAGAGAGAGAGAGACGTCCACATTCATTTGTGACTCACAGCGACTTTGTTTCGCTTCTATCTAACGAAATAAACTAAATGAAGACACTGAAATTAACTTTAATATGATCATCAGAGCGGGAATCGCAGCATGCGCGCAGATTCATTCACACCACACACACACACACACACACACAAACACATGCTCTGAGAGAAGTAGACGGAGGGCCAGTTGTATAAGACAGAATAACTTTACCAGAGACCGAAATAAACAATTACTTGTTTAGTTTTGAAATAAAAGTATCAAGTGTGTGTGTGTGTTTCTGTGAAACTGCCGTTTTGCTGATGTGTGAAGCACGTTTTAAGTCCCAGTTTTAATAGACTTCTTTTTGAAATTTGCCGCATTACATTATGTAACTAATACAGTCATAATTTTTAGATACCGTCACCATATTTAAATACCGCGGTATAACAAAATACCTTTATACCACCCAAGCCTAACACCTACACTCCATAATATTTGTGAATTTAGTCACTTTGAGATGCACAAATTGCTGACTCAGGTATTCCAGATAGATAGCTATTCTATTTTAAAAAAATAAATAATTATTTGTTCATAATGAGCTATGTTAATGGATGGTTAATCAAGCTTAGTAATATCATGGTTAGAAAACCACTTGATAATAGTTTTGTCAAGATGGGCAGATGCTCAGTCCTGCTGGAAAAATAAATCAGCATTTCTACAAAGCTTTTCAGCAGACAGAAGCATGAAATGCTCTAAAATCTGCTGGTAGATGGCTGTGTTGACTCTGGACTTGATAAACCACAGTGTACAAACACCAGCAGAAAACACCAAACCAGCACAGACTACAAACTTCACTCTGAACATCAGACACTTTGGATTCAGTGTCTCCAAACTCTTCCTCCAGACTCTAGGACAGTGATTTTCAAATAAAATATAAAATTTACTTAATCTGAAAAGAGGTCTATGAACCACTGAGCAACAGTCCAGTAATTTTCTACTTAGCCTAGGTAAGACTCTCTCGGCATTGTGGAGGATACATTGCATCAATCACATGCTCTCTTCACACTGCTGCCTTCTGGTAGAAGATACCGCAGCATTCACACCCTCACTGATAGACTGTCTAACAGTTTCATCCCCCAGGCTGTCAGACTGTTTAATGCACACAGTCTTATCCTCAGAGACTAAATATCACTGCACATTTGAACAGCACTGTATACAGTCCACTATCACTGTCATATTTGCACATAACACTCTGGAGGCTGGAATCTTGCTTCACACTAGACAATCACTCAGTATCATGTACTGACCATCATTACATTTGTCCTGTCCTGTAATGTGTCTTAGTCTAGTCAGAGGGCTTGTTGTATAGTATAGGACCTGTAAAATTGAATGTTGTCATTGCACTTGTGTTCTGTTTTGCACCTGGTCCTGGAGGAATATTGTTTCATTTCATTATGTACTGTACTGTATATAACTGAAATGACAATAAAAACCTCTTGAACTTGAGCTCTTCTGACATTGTTTCTGGTTCAGGATTGGCTTGATATTAGGAATGTGGCATGTCTAGCCAGAGACATACCCAATATTTATACTGTGTGAATAGTAATTTACTTAAACTTGAAATAAAAGTCTAATAATTTGAGATAATGGATTTCTGATTTTCATGAGCTGTAACCCTTAATGATCAAAAAACAAAAAAGGGCTAAAATACATTGTCATATAAAATACGACAGTTTAACTTTTTGAATTATGAACAGAAAAAAATATATTTTAATATTTTTTTATGCATGACTGTAATCTCCACTGGAAAGCACTGTAAACAGAATGGAAATGCTCTAGGTCAGTCATACGAGTCTCTGGTCACCATGCCCAATGCCATGCACAGATTAAAGCCCTCAAATACTGCGATATGGAGAAATACAACAGTGTTCTCTGGAGTGATGGAGCGCCATGATTTGAAGTGGAGATTTGTTTTGTAGAGATTGTTAATGCAATAGCATTACTCATCAAAATGTTATAACATCTACTGCAAAGTCTTTCTAGATATGCAGAGCCTGTTTCTGTAGGCAAAGCAGGGCAAACTCAAAAATCAATACCCTTGAATTTGAAGGAAATGGTAGATGAGCTGATGTCTATAAACTTTTGAATGCTTAATGCATTAACTATGTAGTCAGGTTTGAGTGCCATACAGCATAGTGTTAATGCTGCTCTGCAAACTGCCCCTTTCACAGAGCATGACTAGGCAGGAAGAAGCAGAAAATTAATTAAAGTGCTTTGAATGACAGTTTGCTCAAGGGCACACAAGACCATCACACTCAGTGGCATGCCCTCACAGTCTCTCTCTTTCACAAACACTTTTACCCCGCCCTCTCCTGGATCCATCAATGAATGAGCAGACGATACATGGTTTTAATGAGTCTTGCCATTATATCAGTTCTCCTTTAGTCTATAATGGGATTGGTCTTGTACTCAGGCCACTGGGTACATGCAAGACCCTGTTGTGACAACACATGTAGGGTCAAGCAATCTGTATTTAATACAATTTCCAAACACCTCCATGGCATGAAACACACACACACACACACACACACACATTTAGACACTTCCACTCTCAAAATGGACAACGAGGTATTCTGAAAACATGTTAACTATGTAGGTTTCCACACTGCCCTGTACTTAACAGCACATAATCATCCTCAATGTGGTACACTACAGCACTTGGCATCAGCAGGGAATTCTGGGTCACTGTTCAAGGTCAGACACCCAATATGATCTTTAACTTGATCCTTCAGTAAAATATAACTGAACATCTCCTGGTCCACAGTCAACTTCAATTCTGCAGTCTCAGATGAGGTCAAAAAGAGTTTAAAGAATAAACGAGTGAGCTAATGGACTTTAAACATGACTGCATTACTCCTACATTTGATTGCTATATCAGTGCATTTCTAAGTGTCTAAAATTTGTTGCTTACAGAATTATTTTAATACTAGTTAAAATATAGACTATTAGAATAAAGACAAGAAAAAAATGTGTTTTCATTTTCAAATGTCAATAGCTAAGTAGTTTTTCGAATTAGCATACATGAGCCAATCACTCGATTACTGTAAGTCTAGACTAGTGAGGGGATTCTAAATGACATGTTATTGTCATCAGCGGTGGTAATTAATCTGAAAGTGTCAATAAATACTTACAACAGAACAAACTGAAACCATACCCACTTTCAATCAGGAGTTATGATCAAAGTAAACATATCTACATTAGCATCAGTACTTATAGTCTAAACTGCATTTATTTTTACAATCTTCAAGATGAAAGTACCTCAGTGGGTCATCAGTGGTTCTTTGTTTATGAAACATTTTTAATTGGCAAAGAACATCACATGTACATTTACAAAAACAAAAGACATTTGAAGAACCTTTTACTGAAACCAAAATTAAAACTCCAGAGTACCCTTTTCAGTACTTGTGATACTAGTGCATCTTCAAAAATAAAAATTTCTGAAAAAGTTCAATTCTGTGTCATAAACACTTGAAGTGAAATATTTCAAATAGTTTAATGTTGATACTGTTTGAATAGTAATTTAGTCAAACTCTAAATGAAATGTTAATTAATAAAATGTATATTATTATATAATAATATGTATATTATTATATTTATTATACATAATAATAATAATATGAGATTCTGGATTTCAGATTTTTATGAGCTATAAGCCATACTGATCTCCAGTAAAATCAAAAATACACTTGAAATGCATGACTTTACATAATACTTTACAAATATAAAATATGAGTTGACCTTGTTGAATTCAGTTATGAACAATTAACTTTTTCACTATAATTTTTTTTTTTTATGTGGTTTTGTACTTGTAGCGCTGGACGATGTGATCTCAAATCAGTATCACGATTAACTGAACATATTACCTCCATCATGATGAATGAACAAATATTTTGTTCTTTTGTTCAGTGTTAAACAAAAAGCCAAAACATGTACCAATAACATTTTTTCAGAAAAGGATGAAGTGGGGCCACATGACTACACACACAGTAATATATTTTAAGTGACTAGCACTTGAACACACAATGGAGAGATTTTTTTTTTCCAATATGTATGAAAATAAAACAAATATTAAAAAAAAAATCAATAATCAGTTAGATGTTCTGAATATCAATTTTGATTAATTTTCAATTAATTGCCCACCCATAACTTGTCATACCATCACTAAGACAGTGTCTTAATTATAACCTCATGTGCTCTCTGATGAAACACAGTAGAGTGTACAGTGCAGCATCACTACATTAACATTATAATACATAACCTGCGAGATGTGTGTGTATTATGTCACTGTGATAAATACCAGTAGCTGAGCTTGTTCTGACCGTTGTCTTCTAGCCGTAACAGTTTACTCTGTGATGACACAAGCCACAAAACAATGATGACCCTTCCAACAAATTCACTGCACTGAAGTCTACTGAGAGAAAGAGAGAACCTTTCAACACCTTACAAAGTAGACAACTATTTTTTTTTCCTTTTTATTCCAGAATGAAAGAATGTGGGCCGAGTGGTATGAAGTCTCCTAGCCTGCAGTGTACACATGAGGCTAGCTGTGATTCATTTACACTGACAGAGCTGTTTTCACAGATAGGCTCATGCATAAATATGCCATGCTGCACAGCTGGGAAATGTAGAAATTCATCAAGGTTAAAAAGTGGAGAGATTAACGTTTCACAAGTTTCCTCTTAAATATATATGGTTACGTAAACACGGGGCCAGACGTGAGCTGAGCTGAACCTGCACAGAGCCAAAGCAAGCACAAAGCATGGGTTTCACTGCTCTCTCACAGCTGAAAAAAGAGCTTTTCCATATCAACATGCATGGAAAACTGCAAGCTGAAATGGTGTAGGGAATAGTTTTTATACAGAACCAATCCATTCTCCCAGCTTTGACAATTCTGAGCTAAGGTAGTTCTCCAGTCTCATAGGATGAGGTGAAACCTCGGTCTTGCTGGCTCAAATGCTAATGGCTGTTAGACAGGCTGCATCTCAGAAAAAAAAAATAATAATAATCATCCCATGTCCTGACATGACTTAAGTCAAAGACATAAACAAGTAAAAACTGGCAACTAGCCCTCTTTCACTTCTGAGCCACCAGTAAGTGTAAAATGAATCCATACTCCATGTGTTTCTCAAGGCTTACCACAACAATGCCACTCACTTTTTTAGTGAGCAAATGCATTTGCACTTAAGATTCATCACAGTGGAACCTACTTTGCACAAAAAAAAAATCCACCCAAAACAAAAAATCCATCTTTAGAAACACTGTCAACAACTTTGGAGGCTTCTCCTCCTAGGCAGACAGAAAAAAGAGAAAAAAAAGCAAGGCTGTAGGTTTGACACACTGTCCAGACTCCAGACTCTGTTTTTGTAAGGCTGCTTATGGCTTCAGCGGCAGGAGGTGCAGGAGGGCCTGCCACAAATATTTCTCCCAGGGAATGTTCTCCAAAACAAAACATTAAAAGTCATCAGACTTTTTTTTTCCTTTGGCGGTGGGAACTGATTGAGAGCTATCCTTCAGTCTTGCCTTCGTCTGAGAGGAGGAGAGAAGGGCAGACACGATCGAGCCGCTCTGACGACAGGCGCCCATAAAAGAATTGAATGGCTCCTGCTCAGAGGGGCGCACAGCTCAGGGATCTCCAGCACTAAGAGCAGCACAGTCGCTTTATTTCTGTCTTACTAAAGCTGTGCTATTGTTGGATGAGCTCCAGTTTAAAATGTTTTAGTGGTAGTCCCGCATTCCCTCAATCCTTGCTGAACGTCGTTACTAAGGCTGATTGCGCTGAGCCTTGTTTATCTACGCATAATAATTACATCTAGAAATGGATCTCAATGTTTTTTCTTGATGTCAATGAGGTCTCCAAGGGCAACGAACATTAACTCCAATTCCAGCTAACAGCCAGACATTTCTCAGGTTCCTTATCCTGACTTACACATTTTTCCTCCTATTGATTGTTGGATATTTTATACACAGACTGAGGCCGGCAGTGGGTCAATCACAATCTCTGAGCATCCCTTCATTGAGTGTCTGAACCTGGTTTACAGAGATTTGATGCAAATAACTCCAAGCTATGTCTACAACTCATCTTAATGGCCTGGCTCTGTGGATAAAAAAAAAAAAGACTCGATTGCAACAATGTACAACTGACGTTGCTGCTCATGCCTTTGGCAAACCAAGATAAGGCCTATCTTTCTCCATCATCACTAAACAAGATTGAGCAAAGTACATTAGGCAGAAAAATACAAACAAATTACAAAGGCTTTAGGCAAAGCTCTTTATCTACTGTTTGGGGGAGTTTTAGTGGAGCTGGGGAAATGGCTCTGCTCTGTGCGTCTAATAGATCCTGTCCCACCACTTCCACCTAGCCATGAAACAATGCCAGCAGCCTTTATCTGAACTACTCTGCTATCCTTCCTTGTGTTGAAAACAAGCAGAAACCTCACCCATTCCTAGCAGCAGAGTCAAAGATCTGTCTGCATAAACACAGCATATTTAGATAAAATGCCAAGGATGGGACACACCAAGGAGCTGATGGGTATAAAAGCATGTACTGTTTGGAAAGTTGGAGGATGAAGCTCTTCAAAAACTCTACCGTGGTCTCTAGTAACAACTTCTTTACGGCTGATCCAAATGAAGCATTCTTTTCCAGCTACTGGGCAAAAAAACTAAGTGTTCGCAAGTATCCATGTTTATCAGCGCCTACAACAGGTGAAGATCTCTCACTTTTTTCTCTTTTTATTGATCCGGAGCACCCTGAGAGGGACCAGAGAGGTCATCATTTATGTATTAAGCAAGTAGTTTAAAGGTATCCATTTCTTTTTAAGTTCTGTTCCTTTTTAGCAGTAATGTGGCAGTAATCAGAGAGGGGTTTGATTTTTTTTTTTTTTAGCTCTGTGCATTGCTCCTGACACCTCGGTGCTGGAGAGCAATCGATCAGCATGGCTGGGCAGCTCTCAGGCCCGTGGCCCCACTCGAGCCCCTCACACTCCTCACAGCAGGAGAGCTCCACCAGGGCACCCGCAGCTCCAGCGCTCCGCTCTTCTGAAGGCTCCGGATAAAAGTTAGCCGCTCACACCAAGGCCTGGAGACGAACAGAGGAGGAAAAAGAGAAAACAAACGTGTGTTTGGACTGGCCTGATGGACCCTGCTCTCAGGAGGCCCATGGGCTCGTCTGATGATGTCGATAATGGAGCCTGCTCTGGCCCAGGAGTGCACTTAAACACCAGGATTAGCTCAGCCCAAACTCCTGTGTTTTTAATACACGCCAACGGAAGGAAGTGTTCATCTACAAAGGCGACGGAGCGCTGCTCTTCTGTGGATTTCCATGACATGTCAGATGGAGGGGTTGGGGGGGTGGGGGTGGCGAGGAGAAGAAAAAGATACAGGTATACCCTGCCGCTGGAAATCATCTACCAAAATAATCATCCCCTTTCACTGGCTTCTGAAAACGTCGGGTGAATATAATGCAAAGGGAAAAGTGGTCTGATTGTCTGTATTTTGAGTCAAGTCAAATTATTAATTACTTCAGACTTCAGGCTCCACAGAGAACGCTGGCATGCTTAAAACAACAGAACGAATCTTAGGAATATGAAGCAAATCTAAACATTTGTCCTTCTACTTTAAAAAAATGAAATAACATTAAATAATAGCTGCGGTCTGCGGAGTTTAACTGCACTTTTTATGGTCTTGAGATTACATTGGCTAAAATGGAACACTGTAAAGACTGGCGCATGCTTTTCACACATTTCCATCAAGCACTGTCCTTCACAGCAGAACCACAATGGTTGATAAAGCGATATTAAAACACATTCCTTCAGTTATAATATTGCACATTTCCCAGTGGTATACACAGCGGAGGGATGTTTCAGCACAGGATCTTCTAGCACTAATACATTCTGTACAAAGACTGAGGTAAAGAGGGAAGATACGCTAACTTATAATATAGTACAGCGCCTATGACCTGACCTTTAAGGTAGCAATGCAGACAGGCACGCATATGCACTCCGACACACACACATACACAAATGAACTGCATTCCTCTCATATGCTGGTTATAAAGAGAAGATGAGGAGCAGGGAAGATTTGAGATGACTAATAGTAACCTTTTGAGGATCCTGCAGGGGGGATTGGCATTGCAGCCAGAGGTGACTGACACAGATGATTTTAATCACTAGCAGCATTCGGCCGCAGCTGAGAAAGAGGAGAGGCCAACAGTTCAATGAGTATGGAAAACAAAAATCAACTTCATTTGATATGACATTATTGATATCAGCCCATTTCCTCAAAACCTCTAGTAAACAAGCAGGAATTAAAAAGCTGAAAGAGGCACTGCACAGTTCCCAACGTGCCAAATATGCCCTTTTCTTCTCTTTCTCTTATTTCCAATACTGGAGAATGCTTAATCCTTTTACATCGCGAGGCAAAACCGACATTCAATCTGGCCACTGATTTATGAGACATGTGCTTGAAGAAAAGAGCACATCAATCACCGGCATATCCCTACAATCAGCACACACATAAAGAAATGAAAGATCCCTCAACTACTGACAAAACTGTTATTTCTCTCTGTGAAAGCCAGGTTCAAAGATCAGCCTCATCACTGCATGGCCAGGCTGTGCCATGCCTTCTGCCTCTCAGATTACACACATCAAAGGCTGAGAGCCACAGACAGTGACCAGGAGGGTTGGGGCCACTGCGAGGCAATATTGTCACTACACGATTAGCACCACTGCTGAATAAAAAAGACGTATTATTGGACATTTTGCCAGTGACAATACCACTAAAGAAAATGATACTTTCTTTTAATCTGTGATGAGCGAGACAGATTATTCAGGAGGAATAAAAACGGAGAACAGTGAGTAAAAAAAAAAAAAAAAGCTGAGCATCAGCTGTGAGCCAGACAGAGCCATAGGTGGCACTGTTGCATCACAGTACGCTCAAGTTCTCCCCACATACTTCACAGATTACAAAGAGTAGAGGGGCGTTTCAGCACGGCACCTAAAAATATTCTTTCATCTACGTGCAAGTGTCATTTCCCAAAAAGATTTTAATAACATCTAATTAATTCAAACTGCTAGGATGAATCTTTCAAAATATCACACTTCTCAAACAGAACACATTTTTGATGCTAAAACTGCTCTTTTCCTGTGAGGGTGATTCAACAGCTAATTATCCTTTTTTTTCATCCCCTCCACCACAAATCAAACTCAAACGAACGCTGAGTGGAATACATCTGAAGTCCTGAAACACACACTCTGCGAATTGGTACCATACTGATAGTGTTGGCCAAGCATATAAATGACAAAATCAAACATATAAATGGCTAATTTGTGTGCTGGAAAAAGAACATTATAAAAGAGAGAGGGGAAAAAATAGCAGCCGATTTAACTTCACTTCTGAAGCTTAATTAAATGCTAAACTTTTAGAGAAATCAACAAGGGGAATTGTCAATGCAAAACACAGCTTAATTTTAAACCTCAATAATAAGAAAAATGTAAGAATTACATTTGAGAGAACATAAATTCAGCATTTTGCTACAACACACATTGATTACAATAACGCAATAAAAATAAACAATAATAATGGTTTTAAATAAATCAGTGTACATAAATGTGTTTCCTTAAACAAGGTTTCTTTAAACAGGCTTACATGTGCCTGGAGATAATGGGTGAATTCAGACAGTCAAACAGAGCTATCTGTTGCTTCTCTGAATGCAGAGAGGAAGTGAGTGTTTATCGTGCACCAGTGCAAGTCCACAGATCATTCTAAGTGTGGTAAACAATACGAGGACAGCGTATCTGATGGCCCCCAGTGGCCACAGCAGAGCACCCCATGGGACGCCCAACAATGAACACAGTTTGGAGGAGGCAGGCGCATTACTGCTAACCTGGAAGAGAGAGAAATTAAGAGAAGCCAGCAATCTGCTCTCTTAAAATAAAATAAAACAGACTCTTCTGTTTATATCTGAAATTATGACATATATAAGCTATGTATATACAAATACGGCATATCTGGGTTATTCCACCAAATAATTTCAACAGATTTGTGAACTAAATTAAAACAATGCCATGTTGTCTAAAAATGAACATAAACTTCTTTTTGTTGCATTAATCAAGGTCTGAAATAGGGTTGCCACTATACAAGAATTTTGATTTCAGTAGTAGTATTGTGTAGCACCACAATTCTCAATACAAACTCTGGCTAAATAGATCAAAAGTAGTCACCATTAACTTTAATTCCAAATATTTATTTGATAAGAAGTTGCTAAATAATATGCTTTTGCTTTATAAAATTTAGTCCCTGTAATCTATACAAAACTGTTCACTTTTTTAGCAAAAACAACACAATACAGAACTGATTTTATATAAACAACAAAACACTCATATATATATATATATATACACACACACACACACACACACACACACACACACACACACACACACTATCGCATTAGTACCACATCAAAATTTGAATATGGTGGAAAAAGTTAATTTGCATTCAAAATTTAATTTAAAAAAGTAAACTGTCATATTTTAATTCATTGCACATAAAGTGACACAATTTAAACTTTTTTGTCTTACTGATGACCAGTATGGCTTATGAAAATCTAGGATCTAGATTTCTAAATATCTATGTTCTCAAATTAGTAGAACATCTCTAGGATCTCAAAGGCTTGAAATATGTCACTTTACATGTAATGAATATAAATATAAGTTAGGTTCTGTGGAATTTCAAAAGAATCCTTTTTGGCACCTTTATTTTTAAGAGTGTGAGCCAGTGGTGAACTAGGAAAGGATGGGCTTTTGGAAATTGTTAAAGCTAAAAAGGCAGAGAGAGGGAAAGAGAGAACAGGAGGATGTGAGAAAGAAAGTGAGGCCCTGAGGCAGGTTCACGGGCCCTCCCCATCAGCCCTAGCCTGTCTCATTCTGGCCATGTCCAGAGAGGGTCCAGCGCTGAATGAACATGTTTGCACACAGACCTACAGGGAGAGCACTTTCCCCCTTCCTGTTTACAGCATGTCAGGCCAGCTATCCCCTCACCCCACAAACCTCCCACACCAAAATAACAAGCCCTAAAAATTTGATGCTACGCAGGTTGAAAATAAAGGGGAAGGATACTCCTTGGCATCAAATGCAGGTGGGGGATGCTGTTCACTCTGTCAGGGAGAGAGCACTTTCTCTTGAAGCAGGAGCTGGTTAGTGCTCTCCTGGCAGCAGGAAGTACAGTGAGTGGTGTCAAGTGTGTTAAACATGGGCAAACTACTGAAAAGAGTCCTGACAGATACCTCCTGAACCACAACACCATCATCAATTATTCTGTACCCGCAATTAATATTTCCTAACCAAACCTGGAAAAACATATTGAATAATATATTCATGTCAGGTCGTTTCTTCACAGACACATCAGTGAGACATAAGACATACCTTCCTACCTCCTGACAACACATGGACTACATCATCCAAAAAAAGTCTGAGATAAACACTTCTAACTCTGGTTATAGACAGAAGAATATAATTCTTACATTTCATGAAAAAATAAGTTTACATTATTTAAAGTATTACAATAATGTATTTTTTTTCTGCTTTTGTCATGGATATCCTTTGGTTGAAACTGTATGCCATTAGGCAGACTTTTAAAATAACCACACAGGGCTGGAAGTGTTTAGTCACAGTAGGACAATTTGCCTGAGTACATTGGCGTTGGATTTCTCTGAGGTGTGGTTTGATAATTATGATGATCATTATTATGTGGTAGCAATAAAACTACATTAAAATATACTACAATGTCAATAGAGTTTTACACACTCAATAATAAGTATTTTAGTAGTTTCTAGCCAGCAATAAAATTTATTCTGGATTTATGTTACCTTAACAAGCTTTAGTAGATGGTACAGGTCTTCTACCTCATCCCCTTCTTTCTGGCTGTATTCTCGCCCCGTGTCCAGACTAGAGCCCTCTATGGTCCTCCTGTACAGTGGGAGTCCCATGGCCTCTGCGTACAGGTCAATGGCCTGATGCCCCACAGTTTGGTACATATAACTGTCAATTTCATCTGAGTGGGGAAAAAACAATGAAGGACCTTGTTATTCCTGAGACATATACTAGTACATCTCAAAAAAGTAGTACATCATAAAAAAGTTCATTGGTGTTCATAATTCAATTAAAAAAGAAAAACATTCATTACACAAAGTTACATTTCACGCCTTTTTTGTTTTACTGTTGATCAGTACTGCTTATGGCTCATGAAAAAAAAAAAAAATTAAGAACCTCATTATTAGCATATTGGATTTGGAGTTTAACTAAATTAATAATAAAACAGTTTCAACATTAAAATAAGAGCTTGAAATGTGCCCCTTTAATATGTTATGAATGTAAAATATATTTACCTTTTTAATATTAATTAATGAACACAAATGAACTTTTTCACATTATTATAATTTTTGGAGACACACTAGTATTCTAGTAGCAGCATAAGATAAATACTAATTAACAACACTTTTATGAAATTAAAATTATAGATTATATTTAGATATTTATATTTAAACAATAAGATTTTACACTTACCAGCATTAGCTGGCCGAAGGTTAGCAAGTGCTACTATTGTATGTCCTGCAGCAACACACTGCATCATGTTGTAACAGCTGTCTTTACCACCACTGCAGTAATAAGAGATGCAATAGCAGGGCATGGGTACATTGTGTTATGCACTGGACTGTGAGCTATAACGTGTTTGTTTTTTCTTTATTAACTTTATTCTGTTATGATGGGACTTGGAGTTAGTCTGATACAAATGGCTATGCTTTTTACCAGCACCTTCAGTAAAATGTGCAGCAGAGGACAACTTAAAAGTATAGGACAGTTTCAATGAACGGTTAACGTTTACGGGTTTACCTCCAAGTCTCAAAACTCGCACTTCTGCTGAAATGAACTGAAATCATCAGAAAGCAAAGCTTAAACCAAAACCAGAACATCGTTACCTTATCAACGCAACAACTTTCATTTTCTTTATTCAAAAGACACACAAAACCATTGAAATAAGCTGAGGATGAGACGCTGAATAAAGCGCTGCTGCCGGTCTTTACACACACACTGTAAACACGAGCGCGTTCTTCCGCGAGAGGGAAGGACCCCTCCCCGGACTGGCTTCAGAACTGCCTGTATACAAAACCTTCGTCTTTTGTTCGTAGCTGAGAGCTGAGGAGGGCTGTGCCCACATATCACACTCTTCTCAATTCTCTCATATTTTCTCTAAATGGATACAGGCTTTTTCTCTGCTTTTAACGATATTTATTTGTTAACAAGCTTAAGCTTAAGTCACTGCTGTAAAGAAGTACAAGAAAGTCCTAACAGACCTTGTTATTTCTTTTTTGTCATAGACTATAGTAAATGGTTTTAATAATAATAATAATAATAATAATAATAATAATAATAATAATATGTAAAATATATATATATTACAATGGTAGTAACACAATATTGACAGACAAATATTGTTTAAAAAAAAATACAAAATTGTACATTATTCATTGCTTTAATAGCAATCATTTATTTTTGTCAAAAAAGTAAGTTTAGTATTCTATTTCAGAAATAAACAAAAAAGTACATTAGACCTCAGGTGTCATGTAATGTCCAGTCTGGCATGATTATTTCTCTACAGGAATATTTGTACATTAACTACATCATTCACATAAATAATAAGAGCCCATTTGGAAGTTGTTAAAAAGTGCAGTAATTGTGTGGAATGTCATTCAGGTGTGGTGTGTGCAGTCTGTGAGCAGCAGCAGCAGTGTATCCACTGGTATTCACACAGGTAGTGTTTTCCTCGGAGGGAGCGCTGTGGCTGAGAGGAAAGCCTTTGATGCTCCTTTTGCTCTCAGTTGTTGTGCCAGAGCAGAATAATTGCATCGCCTTCGTGTGCTTTCCTCACCTTGTGCCCCTAAGCAGGCCAAAGGCAACTGATTTTGTCTGAATGTACAAAATTGAAAAAGACATCTTCTCAGCCCTCTGCTTTTTCAAATGTTCCCTGCTCTTGGTAGTTTATGTACTTATTTATTTATTGGGTGCTCTTTGAAAAAAAACCTCACAAGCACCCTGCAATGAGGATGAGCAGAGTTTATCAATACAGAGAATCTGTATTCCATTCCATTCAGTCTATTTGTTCACAGCTTATTCTAAATATCTGAGTATAGTTCTTCAGTATATAAAAATAAATACCACACAAACCAAGACATTTTTTTTACATTTATTTATTCTCTTCTACATTACTAGCTTCATTTCATGATCAAATTGTATTACACAATTTTTTTTTATTTATATTACTCAATCACACAGCCTGACCATGCATTTATGACTTTTTCTTTTCTTTAGCTCTTCTCATCACTGCAACATTGACTTCAACTACACTCCAAATCACCACATTTAGCATTATTATTTTATAAATCATGCCGCAGAAGCACTAATAAAGAATTCTGTTATTTGTTTTTATTTGTAGCAGTATTCTGGCGATTTAAAAGAGAATGTTACGTCCTTTTATAGATGCGTGGGGAATAAAAAAACTCTTGATGGATTGTGCATCTGAGGCACAGGCAATGAAGTGAATATGAGAGGCATAAATATGGAAGCAAGACAGAGGAAATCAAACTGCACCCTTGGCCTTTCCTTTAAGGAGCATGCGCACATGAGGGTTGATTTACACAGATACACAAACTAATTTTTGTCGCACAAGGACACGAAAACTTTGGCTTTAATGACAAAGTAAGGTCTGAAATCATAGTGCAGATGTATTGAGCAGCAGGACAGGACAGTCAAGGCTGAACACAGAGACAGGAAAGAGTCGTCACACTCTGGCCTTCTATTTATCTTCTTTTTAGGGGACAACCAATATAGATTCTATTAAAAGTGACATTGTGTGACAAAGCATGCTAGTTTGTTGCAGAGAAGTTTTACAGTTTTCTGTGTGTTTTTCGTGGGTGATTTTCTACCCAAATGTGGGGTTGAGCCTGCTGGATCATTTTGTTGGGTTATTTGCTAAGTGCTGGGTAGTTAGATATTAGAACAAAGTTGGTTAAACAGCAACAGTGATCACTGACATAAGAAAGACATTTGATTTCTTTCAATGAATATAAATAGTGTTTTACTTCAAGTGAAACTATACTATATACAGATATCAGTAACCTAAGAAAACCAAGTCCACACTGAGTCAAAGTGGAGATGCACCTTGGAGATTACCTTATATATTGGTAAGCATTATGACACAGCCTGTTGTGTTATTTATATGACATGTTTATAATTTCAATAACCTGTTTAACAAAGCATGTGTCCTCTTATAGAGTGACCCAGTGCTGGGTTATTGAAATGATCCAAACTGTGTTAACCCAGCAGTTTTTAGAGTGCATATTAATTGCTAAACTCTGTCACATTGACAACTGTGAACAGACATATACTTATTTATATATTAAAGTGACTTTGAAATTGAAACTGTGGAAGCTCTTATGTTAAGCCTGTTTTCAGTCTTGCTATGACTGCTCAGTATTACTTCCATATTAGGAGTGCTGTGAAATATTAATGGATTAACATTGGCATTGCAACAGAGCACAGAATGCTGAACTTGCTTCGCTCAACTAAACTCTCACAGGAATGCCGTTTCCCCACTGAAATTACAATATGATTTAGTCATAACTCCTGCAAACGCATTTACATCATTTGACAACTATTTCCCCTCCAGTAAGAGGGCATTTGTAGCACCGCTTAAACTTGAGCTCTGCTGGACCTCAAAACTTCCACACAGTCCAGGTTCTGACTTTCTGCAGAGCACAATTTACTTCCTAATTTTTCATCTGGCCACTAACACTGAGCAGACGCTGACGGTCAATTGCAGGCTGTTCAGACAGCCGTGTATTGCAGCATTACCAGGCCTGATGGTGACCCGCTGACCCCAGCTCCTGCTGCATGATTATTGAGCAAACACCAGCACAGTGTATACTGCAGGCAGTGATTGATTTAACTGTGCATTAGCCTCAACAGTCCAAGTACACTAAATACCAGATCACTCCCCAGCCTAGTTAATGACAATGAATACTGCAGAGGAAGTTGGAGAATTAAATGGGAATAATTGCTTGTGTTTTGATTGGGCACTTACTGGACATTATCAAGGGAGACACAAAAGAGTTATTATGAATATCTCATGATGCTGGTTTTGTAATACTTGTGTTCTATAGCTTAGGAGTCCTGCAAGTACTCCATTAGAGCCAAAACAACACAGCAATGTAGCAATATTTCCACAATGTGCAACTCTGAAACCTTTGACACCCTCATATTTGTTCTCATATGCAGTGTTGTTGTTGATGGTGTTGCTTGGATACAATGTTTGGCTGTCAAATGGCAAATGGGATATAGTCTGTACATGCTTGCATTGTCCACTGAGGAGACTGATTTATACAGCCTCAAACATGCAGGATCTACTTTTCATGTTTGCTCTGTGTTCAGGGACAGGGCTTTATTTTGGATGTCAACTTTTATTTCAGTAGTCTGAGTGAAAGTACCATGTAATATAGTTTATCTAGCTGTGGATGTGATTTACTCCATTCTTTAGAACAAGGCACCTAACCCCGCACTGCTCCCTGGGTGCAGTAGATAGGACTATCCACCGCTTCCAGTATGTGTGCTCACTGCCCCCTGTTGTGTTCCCCAGTGTGTGTGTGTGTGTGTGTGTGTGTTTCACTGCATGGATGTGTTTAATGCAGTCAAATTCTTCATTGGTCAATGATTGTGCACTTTCACTCTCACTTAAAAAATTATCCATAATTTTATATTTGATCTAATTCTAATACTTTGAGATTCTTTATTTTTGATTTTTATAAACTATAAGCCATACTGATCAACACTAAAACAAAAAAGGGCTTGAAATATGTTATTTTACATGTGATGAATAAAAATATACAACTGTTTATCTTTCTAAATCACATTATGAACACAAATACACTTTTTCTAAGTATTACATTTTTTCAGTGTAGCACAGTTCAACAGATGAAATCAGAACTTTACATTTCTGTATCAATTTTTACACAAAGCATCTGATACAAACACATGAAGTTGTTAATATAGTTAACACTAGAAGGCACTACAAGTCTACATGATGATAAAGTCAGTATAATCCAACCACCTCCCCCTAGAGATGTTTTTTTAGAGGCAAGATCCCCATAATGATGCCTTTCTGTAACGTAACCACATCAAAAGTTCTTTGCGGACAAGAATCTCTATACACAGTTTTACAGACAGTTAATTTCTCTGTGATTAGCTTAAATAGATTAGTGGGGCCATTAATGTCTTAAGCTAACAGAACGTTGATTAGAAATTTAAGGAAACATGTAAACAATGAAACTAACTTTGGTTCAAATTGGGCTTCATTTCAGAAGAGGCCTCCAATCACACTGAAGCAGCATCTAATGACTGACAACACTGAGATCTTTGCACGAAACCTACTTTAACTTTCAAGTAAATGGTAGAAATTGCAATGAAGCAACTCTAAGCAATAATGCATATGATAGCCTTCCTTTATCTGGTGTTAATTACATATTTCCTTCATATTTTCACTTCCAAAATGATTATTAGTGGACTTTAATAAACACTATTTAGAATTAGACAGATGATAAGCAGCACAATCAAAGGGTTCACAGTGCTTTCTTTCAACATTAAAAAAATTGGCAGCCTCTGAAATGACTATTCTTCAGAGTAAATGTGATTTTCCAGATATTGTCTTGATTTGAAAGTGTTTTGTTTTCTTCTCAAAATCCCAGAATCAAATTACAGCTTCTTTTCCCCTTCTGTGAAGTCACAGCCAAAGGGATGTGGTCCATTAACGTACAAGATCCCTTAATTCTCAAGCAGCCTGAGAAAAGCACACACGCTCTGGGCCTACCATCACCTGACCCGGCTGCCAAACACAATTCCATATGCAGAGCTTGAAAGTTTCACAGAGACACACTCCTCCATTTAATCCAAGCCTTATCTTAATCACTGGTGGGAGTCTGGAAAGCAAAACAAGCTGCCCTGATTTCTTATTGCACTCATGTTCTTATCCACAAGTAGAGAAGCCAGAATAATGAAATCTGATGCATTTAAGCATTGCATCTTTTACTCTTTCAAATCCCCAATTGCAACGCGTGTCCAATAATTTTTAATTGAATTCAATTCAGGACTTGGTTCAGTTACATTATGCTATGATGCATGATTGTTATGTTAAGAGTAACCTATTTCTTAGCTGAGACTCAGAAAGTAAAATTAATCAACAGAGCAATAAATCAAAGTTACAAAATATATAGTTATATAAAGATTACACATTAGATTTTTTCCCATGTTCTGCCAAAAAATGTCTTTCAAAGCAGCTGTAGAAATGGTGGACAAGGCTTGGACAGAACTCTGGCAAAAATCCCATCACAACTCACTTTTGGTTCAAATGAAAAGTCAGTACTGATATTAATCCCAGTTTAAAACGCTACATGACAAAACTCAACTGCTAGTGCATCTCATAAAATTAGATTATTGTGAAAAAGTTCCTTTGTGTTCATTAATTCAAGAAATGTTTTATATTCATTATTAAAGCCGCACTAGTGTAAGCTCAGAAAGAAAACTTCTAAGTGCAACTGTAACACACTGAGGTGGATGAGGAGACAGGAATATAGACAGACAGGTTTATTCAAGTAAAGCTCACAAGACACGGATGGACACAACGCTGATAGACACAATGACTGACAATGACGATAAAACACAGAGGAGACTATATAGGGCTGTGATTAGACGCTAACGAGGGAGAAGACCAGAACAATAATGTGACATCACAGGGGGTGGAGACATGACACCAGGAAGTGGATGAAGGCCAGGCAGGGACGTGACAGTAACCATGCTAGTCTATCTCAGGCCTAGTCCACACGTAGCCGGGTATTTCTAAAAACAAATATCTCCCCTACATCGTTTTCAAAAAGAATATCATATACACGAGATCGTTTTAAGAAAAGTTTTCATCCACATGAATCCGCATAAATACGCCGTAGAGTGTTGTCATAAAGACGCCAAGCGCATAGATGGCAGTGTAACACAAAGCTAACGCCCATGTCAGCCAATCAGAATCATTCAAAACAGAAAAGTAAGTAAAAAACTTCTCCTTTGCTCCTCCACGTGTTGGAGAAGCTGAACTTGTAAAAACAAACACGCAAAGAGTGTTTGAATTAACATAAAAATGAAAACTTCTCTGCTGGCGTTCATCCTTCCACAGCAAGGCAGTCAATTACAGTGGTCGCGCATATGACATCACAGCATCATTTGTCGCAGATTGTGATGTTCTGGACTCTAAAACGCCGTTTTCACACGTACACACGCAAACGCAAAAACTGAGTTTTTCAAAATCTCCACTTTGGCCGGAGTTTTCATAATCATTCGTTTTTGGTGTAAAACTGCGTTTGCATGTGGACGAAAGGCCCAAATGCATAAAAATATATGCGTTTATTCAAATACCCGGCTACATGTGGACAAGGCCTCAGTCTCTGATGGTCCATCCACAGGGGATCTTCTGACCATGATGGCTTGTGAGATTATCACCATGCTACATTAGCTTGACTGCACATATGTCCCAATGAAGCGACCTTCCACACACATAGATAGCATAACACTTGAAATCAATAATGCATGTTAAACTTATGTGATTTCATAAAAAAAGTAAGTAGTACTACCTCAGAAGAGTTGTTACCAGATCTTTGGTTGGAGCTTTGTTAGATAAATGAGATTAAGCTCACTAAGACTTACAAACGATGTTGCAACATCTACTGCAGAAAAATGACTGGCTATTTCTGTAATACTGAAATGTGAAACTCAACCTAAATATAATCATAATCTCTTTCTTGTTTTCTGATATCTTACAGTATTTCCTGTCAGAGCAGTATGTCGAGTCTAGCAGTCAGTGGATCAGAACCCTTCTTTCCAGTTCTCTCCATTGTCTACAAAGTAAAGTATGGTGGTGTAATTAGGATGTCTGCTGTGTGATACACAAAGCGTAGACGGTTAAACTCTCGCCCGACAAACACAATTTTAATCCAGGAAATGGTTTGCAATCAGAATATTGAATCTGACATCAGAGGTAGCCACAGAGGCTATCCCTACACACCCTCTCCGAGCTTCAAAGCTCTTCCCGGGCCTGTTATGGGTTTCCCCCGTGATGAAGTGTGACACTCTGCAAACACAAAAGCCCCAGCCCTCTCGTGGGCCGCTCTGCTTTTCTTGGAGCACCCCAACCAACCCGATGCCAAGTAAGCTTGTCTGTTGTCAGAATGCCCCCCCGCCTCCTTTATCCATGAGGTCTGTGAGTGTGTGTGTGTGTGTGTCAATGTTTGTGTGCGTCTGGGTTGCCTGGGATGATGTAATCGGGCCCTCTAATCACCAGCACCACCTGTTCTGCATTGGTTGGGGGGAGATTCAGGAGCTAATGCCCACTTCCACCTCCATCTGTGGCCTGCTGAAAGTGGCTCTAATACAGTCCAGCTCTAACCAAGCAAAGCCTAACGTATGATCCACCTTAAAAATCACAATGAGATGGAGTTGAATTGGAGATCGAGAAGGATTATAGTGCTCTAACGTCATTTTGTACTGATCCCAACATAAATATAGTACTCTGATGAAAAGCCTGAAAGAGCTGTCAACACTCAATACCTCAGCATTACAGCAGTCCACTGACACCCGTGATAAAAAGCGGCTTTCTGCTTAATGTGACCAGCCGTTCAAGCGCTCTAGCCTCCAGCCAGGCAGCAATGAGACGTCACCTGCGCCTTGCACCAGGCCAGGCTTGCTCGTCAGCACAATGCAGCTAGGCAGCACCACCATTTGTCTTGTGGTTTTGAGCCACGGCTATTTCTCCTCACGCCGTCCAATGTCAACACAGGCTCTATAAATATCTCACAGGCTGCAGAAGTGGGCCTCCACTGGGACGAGCCGGAGAGAATCTGTGGAAGACACAGAAGGAGAGAATAAGAGAGAGCGAGAGGGAGAGATTTAGCTCTTGATGTGTCTGGTGACTGACTTCTTCCACACATCTGGGCCCCGTCGTAGAAATGAAGACCAGCACACTTATAAGTAGGCTTGGAGACCACTAAAGTCACATGGGAAACATTATTTCCTCCAATTAAAGTTATTATCCATCTGAATCACCACCACAAGAGCTTTAAAGGGATGTCCTAGAAAGCTCATCCTAGCTCAGATATACTTGCAAAAAATACGGGTTCATCTTGATCCTGTAAAATTACCGTTTTTCAAAGACACTGTTGATCACCATGGAAAGCATGTACTTTCCACCAGTCCAAACCCTTCTCAAAACACATGAACCTAGCTCCAAACCTAAGCACAAAACCAAAATAAAGTCATAGCTTCAGCTTTCATCAAAGACCAAGCCTTCGCCATATTTCTTTCATTATCATTTATAACATAATGGAGTCTAATATGACTTCAGTTTCTGGAAAACATTTTGGTGCACCATAAAGGACATCATGTATTTAAGAAGCAAAGAATAAGAGCAAAATATCTCCTTTGTGGCTGCATCTTCACTCACAGCACAAATCTTCTACAGTTATTATCACGCTATATTGTTTATCAATAATAACACTTATAACAAATCAACAACAAAAACAACAACAATAACACCAACAATAACAACAATAATACAACAATAATAATAATAATAATAATAATAATAATAATAATAATAATAATAATAATAATAATAAATAATAATAATAATAATAATAATAATAATAATAATAATAATAATTTCTCAGACCCAAGGACACTTCACAAAGTGAGTGTGGGGGCGGGGGTGTAAGAAAAAAAATAATAGAGCAGAAGAAAAAAATGGAGAGAGAGTAGATTTTAAAGTTTTGAAAAAGGATAAAGTGGGGCAGTCTATGAGTGACTGAGGTAAATAGTTCCGTAGTTTGGCGGCCAGTACACTGAAGGATCTGCCCCCTGTAGTGACCAGTTTGATCTCAAGTAAAAAGACCAGAATTAGTAATTACAACTATTTTAGTAAACAACTATGGCAGGTGTGTTGTAATGGAAATGAGTGGTGTTGTCTGCTTAAAAGCATCTGTCTGCAGTGTTAAAGAAGGAAAACCCAGATATTCACAAAGTTTGTAATGAATAACAAATTGTTTCTTCATGCAAAATACATTTGGGGCTTAAAATTCAAGCTGTTTTATTTTTTAGGTTTAGTGAAGGTGGGTCATTTGTTGACTCTTAGGACAAGAGGAGTATACAGTGTGTTAAGAGTACACACAGGTTAAATCCTAGTGTGTTATTGACTATTTGCTACATTAACTTTTGATGTTCCTGAGATTGCCGTACTGGTCTGGCCTTGAAAACCCTCACCAAGCCTGTAAATGAGACTTAAAACAGACAGTTATTGTCCCCATTCCAATTGTCTATATCTCAGCCCTACTCAGAAGGGTAATTTTAGGCTCTGTGCTTACCACAGCTGTCTCCTTTCTAATACACCCACACATGCTTCTCTTTTTCAACAAAGAGACCATTTTAACTTGATCTCAAACACAGCCATCAGCATTAGCGCTGCGGTGTTTCTTAATAAACCTTCAACAGAGAAAAGTTATTTTGTTATACACAGTTAACGAAATGTCACACATCACAAGGGTTCCAGCTCTTCTAAATGAGAACATTTGAAACTTTTTTGTTGTAATGAGGTAAAAAAAAAAAAAAACAGAAACCAAAAATCAAGCTTATTTTGCTTTTTTCAAATGTTTATGTTAATGCAGTTCATAAACAGTCATTAATATTCATTATTATTATTAAGGGCCATCGAGTCATCTTCAACTTCTTCCATCAATATGGACAGTTTTTCTACAAAATATTCCATCCAGATTCCTCTGATTGTATCCATCCATCTGGCTGTTCTCTTCTTCATTTATCTTCTTTCATTTACTGTTGCAAGTAAAATAGTCTTTTCCAGTTCATGTATAACATCACAAAAACAGAATATCATGAAGTTGATTTTTATTCATTATTTAATAAAAAAGTTAAAGTATTATATATGGTATATTAATTACACTTAAAGTGACAAATGTCAAGCCTTTTTTGTTTTATTGTTATAGTTTATAGCTCATGAAAATCAGAAATCCAGAATCTCAAATTATTTTATTTCATAAAATCAAACAGACCAGGACGTACAACTCGGAAATGTCCACCTTCTTACAAATGTGTTCATTTATACACTCATGGACCACTCTAAAATCTCCTAGTGGATGGCTGAGACTAACATTGTGGCTGTTGACTTTGGCTGTTGAATGAAATGCAAGATTTACTTTCACCTCAAGAGGACTTTGAGCCACTGAGCAACAGCCCAGCTCTATTTCTTCTGAGCCCAGGAAGATGCTTCTGACTTTGTCTCTGGTTCAGGAGTGGAGAGATATTAGGAATGTGTCAGTTATAGCCTGAGGGATATACAGTTTTTAAACAGTTTGAATAGTATTTTGTGAGGCAAGGTGTGCAGGAGGAGATGGACAACAGCACGGATCCAGAAAACGTGACTTTATTATCACAAAAAAACATATATAGACAGTGTGACTGTGACTGTGGTAACATCGAATGACAGACAACGACTGACACACTGGGAAGGGCATACAAATGTAATCACAGCAAAATACAAGCAGGGCTGTGAGCAGACAAGAGGGGTGTAAGCACTGATACAAGACGTGACATAAACACACAAGCACATGGTACCATGACAGCACTTAAACACACAGAACATGTGAGAGACATAGACGAAACAGTGAGCGTGGCCAGGGACGTGACAGGGTCACAATTTTACTTTGAATATTTGTATTAAAATATTGTAATAATTTAAGATTCTGAATTTCTGAATTTCATGAGCTATAAGCCATACTAATCAACATTTAAATAAAGGCTTGAATATGTTGTTTTATGTGTAATGAATATAAAATAGGCCAGTTTACCTTTTTCAATCAAATTATGAACAATAATGAACAATGTTCTAATTTTGTGTTGTGTGACTATATGTCCAGTTTGGATATTTGGCCTTTGAGGGAGAGTTTAGGACAGGTTTGAAGACTACCCAGCATGACTGGTGATGAAAGGGTTAACAGTTTTAGAGGAGCAGTGATTGTTTGGTGAAAAATGGCCTCTGATCATTTCAAACAGCACTGAACCTGTGACTAACGGTTAATAAAAAACAAAAGCCAAGGTCTTGTCTGCGAATCCTCCTGACGCGTTCATCTTCCCATTCCAGATGAGAAACTGTATACGATTCAGGATATGACCTCAAGTTTACAGCCTGGACCTGTTGCTCCTGAGCGATTGATTGTCAGTGAGCGAAAACAGCCCAGGCCCCGGCTCAGCACTGTCTCAGCAAGAAGCTAACGAGTTTCTATCAGCCGCTCCGCCATGAACAGCACATCAGCAGCTCCTCGCTGCTTTTTTTATTGGAGAATTCCATACACAGGCCCAATCTTCCTTGTGGCAGGAGTTCTGTGATTAAAGTGTATAAAAAAGCAGGCAGCTCCACTAAAGCGGCATGATTTACTGAGCTGTCACCCCGGTTCAGGCAGGGCAAGAAGTTCAGGCCCCAGCAGGAGAGGCCCTAATGAAAATGAAATGAGGAGCAAGACAGCAACCTGTGGGGAGGTCCAGGGTCCAGGGTGGGGGAATTTTTTTGTGTTCATGTGTGTAAAAGTTGGGTATGAGGTGGCCCTGGCCAATAAGTCACCTCTCCATGACCTGCTGAAACCCTGACCTTGTCGTTTCCCGTCAAGCAGGATTCATCTGGCTGCTAAAAGTAGTTCTGATATCTTAAGTATAGGACTGCTATAAATGACATATCCTGGTAGACCTTCCTTTGCCTTGTGTTTATTAATGCCCCCCCACACACACACACACACACCATTCATTCTCCCTCTTTCTCTCACCCACCCACTCACACAAAATTCACATGCTCACACCGTCTCCACCACACCCTATCCTACGCCATCCTCACCATTAGCCTTTGGCTAGCCTCTCGTATTCAGAGTTCACGGTCAGGCCAAGTGGATATGTGCCCAAAGAGACCATTCGGGACAAGCGCCTGAGACCAAGGCCCTCTGATGTTCTCAAGAGCGTCCAAGAGGGGAGGATCCAGACTTTTGTTTATGCAAACTTACAAGGGAGGAGGAGGGGGGTGATCAGACATAGATACAGATGTCCCATGTTCAGCTGCACTGTTATTTCTGACGTGGAAGTCAAAGGTCATGCTGTGAAAGAGCACAGCTGGAGAGAAAAGAACAGAAAGGAAAAGAAAGAAGAAGAGAAAGCAAAGCAGGAGAGGAAAAGTGGAAAAGTGATGGGATGTGCAATGTGTTGGCCAGGAACATCTTGAAAACATTGTTAATATGTCTAATATTTGAAAGATTATATCTAGTCAAAGTGCCTAATTGCATTTGGCAGATCGTTTTGCTTGTTGCACGCACATTTTTCATGTTATTTTTCAAAAACAAGACATTTTTACTCCATAAAGATACTCTTAAGAAGTTTGAATGATATTCTGATGTACACTATATGGACAAAGTATTTGGACACCTGCTCATTCTTTCTTTCTTCCAAAATCAATGAGCTTAGAGTTTATCCTGCTTTTGTTGGAATAACTGTCTCCACTGTTTGTGGAGCATTTCTGTGAGATTTTGGAACATTGCTGTGAGGATTTGATTCAGTGACAAGAGCAGTAGTGAAGCCAGGATATTGAATGATCACCACCCACTTCATCTGGACCCCAGGAAGAATAGCTGCTATTTCAATAGCAGCTAATGGGGATCCAAATAAAACAATAAAACAATAAAAAACAATAACTCATCCCTAAAGTACTGGATGGAGCACCATTGTTACAGAAAACGATGCTCTACAGCTGTGTGCTGGGGCACTTTTTACGCCTCTAACCCATGCCTGGCATTAGACATGGTGCCAATAGGTTCACGTCTATCTGCTCCTAATCTATTGGCAGTATTTCTCTACAGAAACTAGACAAGCTGTGTGTTTGTGCATGTATACATCTGACAGCAGTGGGTGAAGCTGAATGCGCTCATTAGAAGGTGTGTCCACAAACATTTGGACATATAGTGTACTTACAACTGTCCCACAATGAGAAATATTCCTACTAAAGATATTTGAGGATATCTTCATGTATCACACTACATTTTCTTGCAGTGAGACAGACAGAAAGGGAGAGAGAGAAGGTGGGATGAGCCTGCCCTGGCACATGTAAAAGGTCTCTGTCCGACATCCATAATAGGAATGGCTGCTATTGCAGCAAAAGGACTTCCTCCTCCTGGCTCTAGCTGGGAATGTGAAGGTTTACAGAAAGTCCCTGCTGTAGCGGTGGTGGTGAGGGAAGGAGGGGGGTGAGTGCTGCTTGGCCAGGCCAGATGCGCTCCAGACAGGCCACCACACTCTGCGCCAGCCTCCTGAGAGGAGAGCTGTTGGCCTGGACATAGCTGATTCAAAAGCTCAGTATCCGCCACATCCTGCAGCAGGACAGAGTCGGCACGCACAGGGAACCTTCTCACTCACGCTCTTCATACCAACCAGACCACTGAGAAACTTTTACCACACACACACACACACACACACACACACACATGCCAAACCCTCACTCTGCCATGCCACTTTTTGTGTTTGTCCAGCTTTATGATGCTCTGTTTCCCATCAGCACTCCTCGCCCCCTTCCCCTTTCCACTCTTCTCTAGAGGCCTAACATGCTACGCTGCCAAACTCTGTAATGATAACAGATCCCCACATAGAATTATGACAGCTTTAAACATACAAAGCACATAAAGACAAAGGAAAGCATTAAAGGAAAGTATGAAGGAATCTTACCACAAGTCCTGCACACTAATGCTGTCCGCTTAACCCTCTGCAGCTCTCGTTTTTCACCCTAAATAACCCACTAATTTTTACTGCTTAGCGTCCTCCACCTACACTAGGCTGCTATTTCATATTCATGTTTGCTGCGGCCTTGATATATGAGCTAAGACTATGATGTCAGCGAAAAACACTTTCAATAATTGCTATGAGAAATATCCTCAACCTTCTAACACCTTTCCACGTCCAGCACCTCCCCCCATCCCCCGAAACTTCATCTATCAGCTCAGCCACAACACTTTAAGTGATCCGAGTGATGTATGGCTCCCTGCCATCCTTGTGTTCCACACCTAACTATTTACATTCTATCAAGTGAGCAGGGCCCCAGTCGCCTTGTGCATGTGATCACCATAAATAATAATAAAAACAGCTTATGAGCTAAGCAGCTCAAACTGTTTAAATGATGAGACGGAAGTTTTAATTTAATGAACAGAAAAACGTTTGCCAAAAATATATTTGTCAAGATTTGTCTTAAACACTGACACTCATTCCCAGAGGAAGGAACAGTTAAAAAGGGCATCTTCTTAACTTCTCAGTAGTTTCTCCTAGACAACAGTGAGACCAAATGAAGAGACAAATGAGCCTTTTGTTTACATTTTTGCTGCTCAAGAATTTCTCATGAGCAAAAGAGCCCTTGTGTTTCCTCCTCAGTTTCATAGGATTCCCGCTTTGTCAATATAATGGCATTCATTAGAAAAGACAGGAATCTCAATATTAAGTTCATCAACTATTATTATTTTAATCTGGGAAAGAATTTTCTCTAGTCTCATTTTTATCTCAGGTCATTTCTCCAAAGTAATATCAGATGAAGCTCCATTAAGTCTCAAAAAGCAACATTTGAGCAAGGGTTGTTAGATAGTTAGGGTAGGGTTGTGGTTAGAAGAACAAAGGTTGGCTCCAGATGTTCTCCCTGATGCTCCATCAGAGGTTTGTTAAGGTTAAAGAAACTAATGTGTACATTAATATCCTCTTCGTCTGAATATTAAAGTTCACTGGCTCTCAAATCTCCAGAGTCGTAGACCTTCAAGTCCAGGAATGAGCACCTTTGATTAAGGTTCTACAGACTGAAAGGTTCTTTATGCACACATGTAATTTACATCAGTACTTTATGAAGAATCATTCTCTGAAATGTTCCTTAGTGAACCAAACATTGCACTGATACAAATCACTGGAGAACGAATCCAAACCTTTATACTGCTTTTGAGATATGAAATCACATCCTACAAGACATTTGTTCCAGTGAAATTCCTAAATGGTTCTTGGCTTGTGAAAAGCGAAGTGAAAGTGACAATCTGACCTTGACTTCTAACCCATGAACACACATTAGAGGGTATTGAGGACAAATGCTTGGAGCAGTGGGCAGCCCTCTCCTCAGTACCTGGGGAGCACTTTTGGGTTAGGTGGCTTGTTTGAACCATGACCTTCAGCTCAAAAGGCTGGTTACTTAAGCATGTGCAATGGCTGCCCCAAAAGCGACTTGTTGGCCAGTTGTGTGCATGGTTCTACAGGAAATCTAGGACTCTGTAGAGTAGAGGTGCCCAATGTTGGTCCTGGAAATCGACCACTCTGTGGAATTTAGGTCTAACGGTAATCTAATGCACAAGATCCCAGTAACAAAGGCTTTTATGGTCAATATCAGGTGTGGTGGATGTTAACTCTCAAGGGTGGCAGGTTTCCAAGACCTGGATTAGGCACCCCTGGTGTGGAGCCTTCATCCATTGAAATTTCTTTAGATAATAAATTTTTTTCTGGTACACTGTTGCAAAGAAACATTTTATTATGGCACTTTTATTTCTGAATGTGTAGAACTCTTATTCTTTGAAGAATGTCTCGATGAGTACAATTCTAACCTTGGAGACAACAGAGTTTAGCTTTCTGAAGTGTGATGCTCTATTGAAGAAGATTTCTCTTTGTTTCAGTATGTTTGGAGTATAGATTGCAGTTATCAGTGTCATGGTGTCAGTTGTCCCGGTCTTCTATACACAGCGATCCTCTCAGAAGGGGAAGTGCTCCTTCCTGGCCTGGAATTGTTCTGGTTCAGGTGAAACGGATGTGTGCTGTAAATAGGAGGACAGACAGCCAGTGTCCAGCCTGGGACAGTAGCTGACTCGTCCTACTCAGCATGGAAGGGGCCCAGAGAGTGGCGTCAGGCAAAATAAACTCTTACTTCCAGGCCACTGATAGACAAATGTGGGTGACAAAGGGAAGTAGGTGTCATGCATACAAAGGCCAGCCAGAAGAACCCTCTGTGAAGCTCTTGTCCAGTCTATCTATGCTTTAATCTACACTGACTCAGCACTCCATTCACCCTCTGCACTTTTGTTTACTTTGCGTAATGTGAAATTTGATGTCTTTATTTCATTTTCTCCCTTTGGCAGGCTACTTCCATAACTGGCTGAAATCCATGAAAGCCTGTGAGCTCAGGCCCCAGTGCGAGAGTTAAAAGTGGCACACGAGAGCTGGGCCAAGCTGAGAATGCTCCGGGTGTAACAAATTGATAGAAGTCAATTAAATGTCTATTATTAACCTCCTATGGCTCACTGTCAATTATCTGTCCCATTAACTCAGTAATACAGTACTGTGTATGTGCTTAACACTGAGAGGAAGCAGCATGGATACCGTCTCATCACTGCTCATTAAAAAAAAGGAAATGGAAATGATGACTTTAAAATAAATTCCATTCAGTTATATTTAATTAAGCAGTTAAGGTCATTTGCACCTCTGGTCCCAGCATTTAGATGATTCATGCTCATAATAAGGTACATTACTGCTGCTTTTATATAGATTAGTCATAAATTCCCCATACTTATATTACTCTTTAAAACCCAGTGTGCAAAGGAGCTCTTTACATCATAATTATCATATTAATGATGTTATCATTCTCCACTTTTGTACTGAATGGGAAATAGTTGATGACAGATTAATGATGACTTTGAGGGGCAGATGTAGATAGCAATGGTAGGTTAGTCTACACTGTAAACCATGTTTAACATAATGTGCAACAGCCAGTGTAATTTCATAGCTTAGTCAGAGATGATGGAGATTAACTGTCTGTTACGTGTTCATAGCCGTATAATGCATTTCAAAATTAAAGTGCTGAAAATAGCTTTATAAAAAAACATTTTGAGCATTACAATAGAAGGTTTTGGTTTCTAAAGAACCTTTCAGCTAATCACTTTCAAATGAGTTTTTCAAATAAACCTTAAGGATTAGTTTTTCAGAGAAAAAATTAAGCCTGGTTCTAGACTAGACAGCATCCTAAACAAATCAAAAATTAAGCTTAAATGAATGGTTCACTCAAAAATCATATTTACACAATGTTTCCTCTGTAGATGATTAGCGTTAACCCTTTAGGAGTCAAATTTTTTTCTCGCTTAAATATTAAAGGAAAAAATATTTAATAACGGGAGGGCTGAGCACTGCTTGTGCATAGGGTACAGAATTTTGTGGTAACCCTGCTACAGCTAATAGTTTTTGGTTACTAGAACATTTTCTAAATGTTACAAATTTGGTTCTTAGAACATTCAATCAATCAAGTTTTTAGATGTTTATATCACATGTTTATTATTTTATTATTATATGTTTTAGTAACATTGTTACACATTATACTTATATAGCGCCTTTCTAGACACCCAAGGATGCTTTACAATCAAATACACACACACACTCTGGTGAGAAGTGGCAGCCAGTCGCGCACAGCGTACTCTCATTCGGAAGCGACCGTCCACCTGGAGGACTGCATCAAGCACTAGGGGTCACCCAGGACAAAGTGCCAACCATATCTGGGCATACATACATACACACACATACATACACATTCAAACACACACCAGGGTAATTTTTTAGAGTAGCCAATTCACCTGACCTCCATGTTTTTGGACTGTGGGAGGAAACCGGAGACCCCGGAGGAAACCCACGCAGACACGGGGAGATCATGGAAACTCCGCTCAGATGTGGACTCGAACCCAAGACCTCAGCGCCGAGAGGCGAACGTGTTAACCACTAAGCCACCGTGCCGCCCAAAATTAATGATTAATGATGACTTTTTGTTGCAACATTATGAGGATGTCACCTACTTACCACATCCCCCAGAGAAAAACTCCTTTTAAAACCAGCTTGAAACTTGAGTTTTAAATGTTCCAAGAAACAAATAAGTGATAAAAAACTGATTATTTATAAGAGATACATTACATAAACAAAACATGACCTGACTTACTTTTTCACTGTCTGCACTGAATGTCTTCCAGCTCAAATTAACTGCCGACTTGTCTTTCTCTAACACGCAAATGAGCTGACATCATGACATTCAGAACCAAAACGACTTGCTGATATCATTCCCATAACGTTAGTGTTTGTCTAACTGGGAATGTTTTGTGTGAAATTTCCTAGAAAGTGTTATTACATCACACGTTTACAGGATAATTATTTCCGCAACATTATAAGATAACTTTCTAGGAACCTTTTAAAAACAATGCTGAACGTTCTTATAACGTTCTCTGTTAGCTGAATAAATATAAGAATTCTATACTCACCTGAATAGCTCAGATGTTTCCTTCAAAATGCAACACTATAACTTTTCTCTACCCACTCAAACCACATCCAAATCTTAAAAAAGGTCTCACAGACTAGTCAGTGAATTTAGGAGACAGTATAACTTACAGTGAGCTTTAAAAATAGCAAAACCTCTTGTAGATGAATGCTGTATCTGCAACCTTAGACAGCCAACACAATGCAGGAGATGCTGACCAGTTTTAGTGATGATGACCATCATGAATATGGAGAAACTTTCTTCTACCAGCCCTGCTGCTGTATGAAATGACTACCTGTAACTAGCGTTATTAATGTTATAGAGCTCAGCATATTATGCTATATGTAAAACATATAGACTAGTGTCTTACCCCACCCCTCCTCAGCCTCATCCATGTCCCCATTTCTGTCCATCTGCTCTGTTTGTTTACATTTGACATGTGCCGTCTTGTCTCCACGTGCTCTTGTGTTTACATTCACATCATGTCTTGTTCATTGCACAGCCCTGCTTGTTCATTATCTATCTAATATATGTAGCTATAAAGCCTTCCTCATGTGTCACAGTCCCTGTGATTTATTGTACATCACCACTGTTATGTTTGTGACTATGTTTCTGTATTATCACTCTCGTATCGTCTATAATGTCTTCAGGTCCTTGTAATTCCTCATCACGTTTTGTCTTGTCATAGCCAAGTCACGGCCACAATGTTTGTTTTGTTTTCATAGCTACAGTCTAGAGTTCAGTTTCAGTTTCTGTAATAAACCTTTGATTTCTGGAACCCTGCCGTGTCCTGCTCCTCCTGGCTACAGTCCAAACTGACAACTAGCCTGTGAGACCTTAATTAAGATCTGGATGCAGTTTGAGAAACATTTTTTTGTGATGTATTTTGCTTGAAACCATAGGACTGTTTTGGTGGTTATTGAGTTCTAGTGTTTGTTAGCAACATTTGCTACTCCTGTTCTAAAGTAAAGAAGCTGCATTTGGATTTCAAACATATCTTACCTGATTGGCTACATCTGGGGCCCTTGAAAAAATGTGTAAATATGATTAGTAGGTGATCAATTTCTTTCCCATCGATATCTGGGAAAATGGCCTTTGAGGAAGCAAAAATGATTCTCGATCAATTTTACTTTCCTTACATTGCTTCCATTCATGTTCCCCAAAATCCACGAAAAAAGGAAAGAAATGTGATGAATGTGTTTTCACTGTCAGTCTAACTGGAATTGTTGAATTCTCTTATGTATACAATAATCATCTGAGTCTAAATACAGTCTTCTCATCTTTCATTGTTTCCACATTTTGGCTTTCCTTTTTATCAGAAAATCACATTCAGAGACAGAAAGAATGTTTAATCCTGGACCTCACCAATACTGTTTACACCATAACTCAATGTAACACAAGCACCATCAACACACATTTACACATACACACACTTTGTACCATACTTTGAATATCTAGTTTGCAGAAATGACGTGTTTCCTCTACTAACAAGGAATTTTCTCTTGCTGGGGAAGGAAAGCATTGGGCAAAAAAAAATCAATCATTGTTTTTTCTATTAACATGTTCTGAAACCATTCAACCTGATTTGGCTTTAGTTTTAAGATGATTTGGCATACATCTGAGAACATACTTACCACGGCTCATTAACTTCAAGTGTTTTTTCCTCTTGCAATGATAATTCAGCTTGCCAAGCCTTCCATTATTGAGTGGAGGATCCAAGTAAATAACCATGAGTTGATGACATAGAAATCACGTAAATGTGTATTTTGGGTAAACTATCCCTTTAAACCAGACATCCATAAACGTGAGCCAAATGTAAATAGCCCTTTCCTTATGCCTTTATTTTCTTTAAGGCAGTTAAACCTTTCCTGTGTCAAATAAAATGAGCATTCAGCTCGTACAATCTTGCTTGTTTATACAAGAAACCTCTTAAATGCTTGAAATGGGATGTTCAATTTGAGAGAAGTCTTTTTTTTCCACATAGGCTTTCTAGAGATGCCCATCACAGTCACTTACAGGCCTGCCAGCTGACACAAACAACTCTGAGCTTTGTTGTACAATGAGGAAATGAGGGGCTGTTTGTCATTAGGGGCTTGTGGCACTGGATGTTCTGTGCCTGGCTCATGATGCTGGCCACATCATCATCATTTAGACCTATCTGTGTATTTACGACAGAATCAGCCCTCTTTTTCTCTGAAGAGCTGTGCATTTCCTGTCTATGCTAGGAGTGATGGCTAAGACCAGTTAAAAGAATGAGCTTAAGTTAAATTATTCAGTAATAGTATCATTTCAAAAATGATATACGTGTTCATCTCTGTCCATATAAACAGCTTTTTTATCATTAGCATATCACAGTTCAGCTAATGCAGTCTACCTTTGCACATTTGTGTGTATCCGGGCCTGTGTCACAGTACAAGCCGGTCATTTTAGCTAATGGTTCCTCTCCCTAAGATTTATGATCCACAGACAAAGAACAATTAGCGCGAGGGACATACTAAAGCCAAGCGTGCAAGAGGCTGATTTATAGTTGCATCAAAGATGTTATTCTATATCTGGAAATCTGATTTAATGCTTCCCAAATATAAGAAGGGTTCAGTTAAAGGTTAGGTCAGCCCAGGTTTCACAGCCTGATTTTCCATTTATTCATTTCGTGATAGACAATCTCTGCTTTTTCTAGACAATTTGACAATGTTATGTGTATGAATATTAAATGAATGGAATTCATTAGTAAAGATCAGGCCGGCCTGGTAAATTTCCAGAAAGTGTTGATGGAAAATACATTGTCTGACACTGAGTCTGCTTAAAGCTCTATCAGTAACATAAAGTACATTGACAAAGACAATGAAGTACTTAGAAGTGCTTTTCATTGAAGTACAGGAGTCAACCAATCGTTAAATGTTAGCAGACTAGTCAGAAATGTGCAGATGTTTTACAATCCAGAGAACACATTTACTGCGGAAATGATGCTCAATGACAAGACGTAATGAAGATTCTTCTAAAGTAGCATGACACTAAAGAGGAGGCACAAGATTCTGGCTGTAGACTATAATAATTAGACAAAGCATGCAAACTGAGAAGAAAATGCTTGAGTTCACATTGAAAGTCCAGTCTTTAGTAAACAAAAAGTTAGTTATTTTGGCAAATCTGAGCCCAATATCAAACTTTATTGAAATCTCTACTAAACCTCTAAAGAGGAGACATATGAGATCGTGTTCTCAGGAGAAATATCTGAGCAGCAGGAGACTTGAGCTAAAATCTCATTTGTGTTTCCAGTGGATCTCATTTTTGTGAAACTGCTGAGATGTTAAGAAATGTATTTATTTACTTTATTTTTGATGGGATATCTGTGCTCGTGTCCACACTTCTCTGACCAGAATGGTGGGCGGAAGCCTTTGTACACTTGAGGAGATGACAGATGGGAAATAAAATACTTTTTTAATGAAACTTTTCAGTAAACAATATGTCCATAAAATAAATGAGTACTAAAGATATATGCGTATGTGTTTTGTAAATGTGCACCACCATAAAATTAAGTGCCAGTTTGTGGAAAACATCTGCACTGGCCACTTGTTGAGCGGAACTTTCTGTTGTAAAAATGTGATGTAAAATATACAGAAAATTAAGTTGAGTCAAGGCAATTGTTTTCGCTTAATCATTTGAGTAACCTCAGTTATTGGGCTTTACAGTGAGCAAATTAGAGACCACTGTTGTCTCACAGCATTAGTGGCTCTGGTGTTTGCATTTTTTAAAGTGAGTTTTCAGCTGATGCTTAAAAGTGCAGCGGTGGTGCAATCAATCAGCGATTGCAATCTTGTTTGCAAGTTTTCCATACCTTCTCATTAGTGTATGGCATTTGTGCAGTAATTTGGAGCAGATCAGTAATCCTGGGAGTGAATTCTGCTGGAGCTCTGTTTCCTGTGCCCAGCGAGCTGCGCTGCGGTCGGCCGCTGAACATGGCAGACGCCCATCTGCTGGACCAGTCTGCAGCCTAGCGGCCCGTGGAGGCCCACATTAGTGGCTGTTGGCCACGGCCCCAAGTCCATTCCGCCTCGGAAACTGTGATTATGGAGCGTGATTGCGGTGTCTGCAATGATGATAAGAGGCCGGTCTGGTGTGCCAAGCAATTTCATCGTTAAAGAAGACGAAAAAAAAGAACACAAGGAAAATTAATGGTGCTTCAAATGCCTGGGTTTTTTTATATCGATAATATCCATCCGGAGCAATTTGCCACAATTGGTGGCATATGGCCTTGTCCTACACTCTGTGTAATGCCAGAAAGGATCAAACATGTCACTGTATGAATGAAGATCAACAAATTAAATGTACACATAAATGAATAATGCACACGGGTAATGAGGTGCTTAAGCAAACGTATATAACGAGCTGGGCAAAGCGTGCAGAAAGGCCGTAAAGGTGGAGCTCCGGACTGTGGCCTGCAGCAGATGGGAGCACTGAGGAAAGGTAGTTAAAAGATGATGTTTTGGAGATGTGAAGTGAGAGGAGAGAGCCTGTATGACTGGCACATACAGTATGAAAGAGGCAGCTGGGGAAAGTCCTGCAGGGAGACGTGCCTGCAGTGGTCTCTCCTACATGAATGTTTTTAGGAATACGTTTTTTTTTCTTGCCTCAACCCTTGCTTTAGGCAAATCCCCTCTTTTCTGTCTCAGACCTCTCAGCACACTCTCCCTTTGCCCCTTCACTCTCTACCTCGTTCTATCTTCCTCAGGCTCTAGATCTCCTTTGGTCCTAAGGGCCGACAGGTTGGGCCTGAAGAACTATCGCTGCAATAAGAGCAGATAAGCTTTTCACTGGACAGAGGCACCACATGGGGCCGCACCTTGCCTGAGGATAAGGGCAGCTTTGCCCAGGGCCGAGAGACTCGTGGCTAGGGCCAGCGGCCTCCAGATGAGGCTTTAGTGACCCCGTCCAGAGTGGAGCTGACAGGTGAGAGGCCACTGCTGCGTCTAATGATGGCCGCCGTAGGGCAGGGTGGGGGATGGACTTAACCAGATGAGACCAGAGGAGACAAATACAGAGAGAGAGAGTGAGAGAGAGTGACGCAAAGAACGATAGAATCTATAAAACATGGCAACGTGCCAAGAGGCCGGGTGTCCAGCGAGCACGGAAGCCGGCCTTCATCTCCGCCGTCTCAGATCATGCATGAACATGTGGCTATGGGCAGTGGTAGCATACACACGCTCTGCTGGAGGGGTTATCAAAATGCTAGACATACCTTGGTGCAAAAAGTCATTTTGTGCTCAGAGATTCAGCTGTTTGATATTCCTGCCCTGACTGTATTCATCAGTGGCAAGTCTGAATAGAGTCCTGAGTAGAGATGTGTATCAGTTTCATTATAATGGGCTGCAATTTGCAAATTCTAGATCTATCAGCCTCACTTAGCATGATTGACTAGGTCTCTTATCACAGGAAAATGCACACAGATACACACACATGCACATAAATACGCATGTGCTTAACTTTAGAATGACTAGGAAAAGTTTGAAAGAATATAAAACAAATCTTGTTATATATAAATATATAAAATGACATTAATATGCAAGTCTCCTCAACGGCAGACATTTCAATAAATGAGTAGAACGCTGGGAAAAATGTAAAAAAATGTAAGCAATGTTTTGATGAGTGCTGAATGATGAATGGAGCTGGGAATAATTCTAAAATGATAAATAACAATAATAACGTTATAATAAAATGAATATCCAGAATGCCTCGTATTTCAACAGCTATCAAATCTCGAAGCAGATAAATTGGCAAAATAATTATAGAATACTGAATATTTGCAAAATCTTTTGGGGTTTTTGGGGACACTATAGGTGGAAACCTTAAAAATCGCCGCAGGAATTTTTGACACTTATCTTTTACCAAAAGTCTTTTAAAGACAGACTAAGTCCCTCCAGGAACTGTAGTAAAATGTGGGCCCTGAGTGGCTCAGCAGGCTAAGATGCTGACACTATGACCAAAGGATCACAAGTTCGAGTCCCGGTCATGCTGTTTGCCATCAACAGTCGAGGCCCAAGAGAACAAAAATTGGCCGTGCTCTCTCGCGGGCGGGTAGATGGCACTCTCACTCTACCTATCACTTTCACAGTGCAATGTCCACTGGCTCAGGCGTCTGCTGATTGGTCCATTCGAAGCTCTGGATTCTGCGCTTTCCTTCGAAAAGAGGCGGTGGCTGGCATCACATGCAACAGAGGAGTTTTGTCCTTGTCTTCACCCTCCTAGAGTCAGGGACAATGCAAAAGTGATGGGGAGAGTTGTAACAGAGGGAATGGGCTAATTGGCTACTACTACATGGGGTAGGGGATAAAAATGGGCAAAAACTTAGAAATAAAATTATTTTAAAACAATAAAAACAGTAGTAAAATGTACTGCTGTAAAATTACAGTAAAATTAAGTAAAATTCTTACAATATATAAAATAACAAACTACATTAATGAGTGATTCCAAACTTTTGGTTCATGTTCACCTGGCTAGTTCATATATGAGTCTTAAGCCGATGCCCGCCCTTGCATCTTGTGGGAGTTCATCAAGTGCAAATAGCCATGCAGGCCAATCTGTGTGGCCAGTCAAAGTGCCCCAGCATCAACCCTGTCTGCGTCGGCCCCATTTCGTCCTCCGAACAGGGACCTGAGTGTGTACACAAACAGTCACCCTGCATCTGCCAGCTGATTAATCAAGGGCGATCCGGCGGCAAGTGCAGCCTACCCGCTCCTTCCTGGCTAGTCCCTGTGTATTTATTTAGAGTAACCCGTAGCCAGTCACGCTTGACCCAAAACTATCAGGAGCGACTATGGCTGCGCCCAAGCATAAACAAAAAAATGCGTAATGAAGGTAAGGGGGAGGGGGGATGTGAAGGGTAAAGAGGGGGGCTATTCTCAGAGATAGGGATCTGCAGCTCACCACAGAGCTCCTCAGTGCAGACACGGAGCAGAATACAGCCCCCCATGTCCTGCTGTTTATTTCTCCTCTGACATGGGAAGGGAAATCATTGACCTCTGAAGGATGGGGGGAGGCTCCATTCATCTTCCTCGCTGAAGTCTTTTAGCTCGAGGGCATCAAGTCACTGTTTGTCCTGGAAACCTCAGTCCAATACATATTCCACTAATTAGAACTTTGGGATAAATCAGTGAAGCAGTTTAACGAGTGATGTCATCCTGACAAATAAAGATTAAACATTTGTTCCTGGACATTGGACTAATAAATACTTGATGACGAAAAGTCAAGCAGATGATTTTGTAGAAGAGATGCATATAACATCTTTTGGGTGTTTTGCTTAACTCCCTGAAGTCCACACCCTAAGGCTGATTAGGCCGTAAATGGAAAACAATACAAAATGACTGGAGTGATGGCTGGAAATGCAAATATGTCTGTGAAAGTCATCTGCCAGGAAGTTTGCTCAGCAGTTTATATGAATGAATGCATTAATACAGTGTATTACCAATGTGAATGCAGTTGCATTAATACAATATAACACAGGTTTAAATATATTTCTCAGATTATACTCCAGTACATGTAGTAAGACCCCATTTATTCTATAGGTCAAGGTTTAACAATCAGTAGCTATTAGTGTCCTATCCTTCATAAATATTACCGTGCTAAAGCTTAAACATGATTTAAACAGCATTTGTGATGAGTTACATCTGAAATGTATTTTGTATGTTACACACTTTCACATTCATAAAATATTTGTATAACATTCACTGAGTTGTTTCAACCCTTGCACAGTTCTGTCTTGTCCACTGTATAAAGCCTGATCAAATACAACACTGTAAGTGGTCCTGCAAGAATGAAAAAACATAAAGCGTAAGATGAGGCCGCTGAAAAGGCTTATTGATTGCACAAGAAGGTTAGGCAGCAGGCAGAGTGCTCAGGCTCTTAGGACTGTGAGTCAGGCACTCCCGCGTGGCAAAGGCCAGGCCTATTATAAACTTAAAAAGAAAAGAACAACACATAGACTCGGACCAAACAAAGAGCCCAGTCAGGCCCTGTCCAACAACACAAGGATGATTTGGCCTCTAGATCATTCACCAGTACATTCTGATCTTTAGACGAGCATCCCTGTTTATATTTCACAAAACGAATAAAGCGTTAAATATGTATATTTTCAGACAAACTTTGTTGGCTTTGTGTTTGCTTTGGTTTTGGTCCAGACTGATTGTATTATGTCTTATTCAGTAGGCCAAGAATGTACTTTAAGACTGGATCATAGTTTAAGATGATAGTGCCTTTGGGAGAGAAAAAAAGAAAGAGAGAGAGAGAGAGAGACAGAGAGAGAGAGAGAGAGAGAGAGAGATGTGCTATTTGAACATCACAGCTGGCTGCTTGGCTGTTTATTCATAAACCTGCAGGACCATGTCTGAACTATTCAAAGGCGTTTTAAAGGCACGTCCTGAGTGAAGTTTATTTGCTTGTGTATGCGTTTGTGTGTGTGTGTGTGTGTGTGTGTGTGTGTGTGTGTGCACGGCATATATGTGTGTGCGCAACTCATCTACATGAGTCAGTGAGCAGGGTGGCAGGCGTACCACCTGGGCAGAATGTGCGTCCTGCTCAGTGGGCGTGAGGTGCTCTCTGGGCACAGCTTGTTGGGTTCTGACCTGCTCTCGGCCCCCCAGCTCCTCTGCACCCCCACCTGGATCACTGGCACTGCTGACTGGGCTGGGGAACGGAGGGGGGGCTGGCTCAGCAGGAGCAGAACAGCCATGGACAGAGGAGGAGAGGGAACACAACAGTAAACAACAGCACCTTTGGTTAGGCTGCTGTCTGGCCTAGGAGTCCTGCGGTGTGACAGACAGACTGCTGTAGAGTCATGGCATCCCTGAACGAGGACGACTCAAAGTCCCCGGTGCCCTCCTAAGTGCAAGGACAGCTGTTTCAAAGTGACACTCAGACTTCTGTACAGATCCCCTTTCATTACATTAACCTGTCCATGCTTTGGCATCTTTTGTAGTAACTGTGGAGTTTCCACTGGGAACAAGAAATGTATCTACATGATAACAGCACCAAGAAAACAAAAAATAGGCTTATTGTATATAAATAAATTAAATAAATCTCATTTAAATCAAGAATAAAGCACTTCAAATGTCTGTGTGTTATTGTGAACTCTAGTTTCTTATAAATGTGAATGTGATTCTTGCCAATATTCTGCAAAGATTTTTCAACCATTAAAAGGTCATGGAGAGGTCAGTTAAGTGGCTCTTACAAGGCATCAATTTCCAATCAACATCACTTTTTAAGCCTTTATGCCATATTATTTGTATCCAGTGTCTAATGGATAATTAAGCAATAATACATGATAGGGAGTGCTATAATGACACTGGTGTGCTATTTTCAAAGATCAGTAGACCAGTGTCAATATCTCATAATATAGGATGACCCTCAAGTCAGTTTATGTGGCGGAGTAATACTAAAAGAGCTTTGGTCAGGGTGCCCTTATCATCAGTATCAGCACTACTAGAACATCTCTCAGCCAATCAGATTGCAGGGTTGGAACCAATTGTGTTATAGTTTCCCATAATACAACTTAGGAGGTAAGTTTTCAGTAGTTTTTCATTGTAATTTGTTGCTTGAGCTAGAACATTCAAATATAGTTGACTATTTAAATATGTCATTTCATAGTGAACTGTATGACAAATACTGTTTACATAAATTACAATTCAGTATCACTCAGTTTGATACTTATAAACCCAAACATAGAATTTTTACATCCAGCAGAACTTCCTTATTTCAGTGATCGTAGTAAGAAATCATTAAATATAATTATATTACATTTACATTTGAGGCATTTAGCAGACATTTTATCCAAAGCGACTTACAATTGGGGGTTAGGTGTCTTGCTCAAGGGCACTTCAGTTGTGACCTGCCATGGGATCGAACCGGCAACCTTCAGGTCACCAGACCAGATCCTTAACCACTAGGCCACGGCTGCCTAATTATTATACAATGTTTTCCTGGTGAGAACACTCACATTTCCTCAACCTACTGATTCTGTTGTTTACCCAGAATGATCTGCAATCCCGAGACTCCTTCTGACTGTAATGTGACAAATGGACAAAGGGGCTTCCATTTTCACAAAAACATCCAACCAACAGCATCTACTGGAACTTTGGATCACAGATGCCACATTAGCAAACTCAAACTGGTGGCATTCATGGACACAGTGGTCAGCAGTGCTTTTATCAACAGCACCAACATGAAGTAGAAATATAAACAACACAGAACACACCAAACATGTTCATCATGTTGTATCATCACTGGGTCTAAGTAATACAAAGTCATCTCAGCATACTATGACCACCCCTGGTTTGAAATGAACTTGGCCCGGGACATCACAGATACCATGTGACTGCATGTTAAATAGTGAGCACGCCAGTCAGTTGGACAGGCAAAGGATGCAATTTCTCCAATGTCCAAAAGGGCATGACAAGAGGTAACATCTCAGAAAGCACTTACTTCATTAGCTATTTTAGAGACTTCTCGTACATTGAGTGCCTCCCAACGGCATAACACCAGTGCCCCACAGTCCACTGATGCCAGAGGGGAATGATAAATCCAACAAGTGATACAGAGCAATCAACATGCCACAGAATACCAGTGGAGACAGGTAATGAAGACAGGACCAAGGAGGAAAGTGTCAGGAATCATCATTAGTCCCACTATTAGGTAGGTGGTCATAATGTTCTGGCATGACTGTGCATATGTTCTTGAAAAATGTGTGATATACTATTTCTCAGAGAATCTGTATGTCCTTGAAATATTTTAAAGTAGGCTATTTATCAAATGCTATAATATGTATTTTTGTCACTAATGGTAATCTAGGAAAATCCACATCACCAAAGATTACACTCAAGACAGAATTTAAAACCAGATTAACCCTGCTTTTTAAAAGCGCAGAGGATATTAAGTCTACAGGAAATGCATTCAAATATTTCCCGTCAATGTTCTAATACTATGAGACAGCTCCCACTGGCAAAAATAAGATGAATGCACATCCTTTGACACTATGGGTTCCATGGATTTAGAAGTTGACGTGGCAGATGTATCGGGATGATCCAAAATTTTACTTGGCAAATATAGGCAAATGCATTATTAATTCTGCAATGTCGAGCATTCTTTATGAGGGACACACTGTTATGTTAACCTTGAGCCATCACTACTATAACTTGACGTGTAAAAGAAAAAAAAAAAATCCAAACTTTCTTTTTGTGAAGTGTGGATTGTCAGCAGTGCTGTCAGACAAGTGGAGAGCAGAGGCGACATTAAGGAAGGACACGTGGCTTTGGAATGACAGAGAGAGGAGGGGGAACTTCCTCAAGTCACTCAATGATCTGCTGTCAATGTTAAGTAGACAGGTGCTTACAGTTAACACCAGCCTAATATCTCTATGCATATTTATGACTTTATTCCTACTAATACATTTCTTGTTAATGTCAGAGCTGCCATACATGGCAAGTCTATGACTTTCTTTAAAAAACGGAATAAATAAAAGGTGCTAACCTACCAAAATGCATCGCACTTCTACTGTCGCTTTGATCAAGAAGTATTTCTCTTAGTTTTAAGCTTCTTCCTCTTCCAGATCGCCCACTTTTTTAAAGATTAAATGAGGGTTTTAGCATTATTTACCTCCTGTACCTGTCTATATTTCTTAAATTCCAGTTAGCTTATGTATAAAGTGTGGTCAGAAGCTGCTTGGTGCTTTCATAAGACAAGCGCTGTGGGAATGGGAATGGGAGTGGAGAAAGCTGCTGCATCTCATCACTGAGAAAAGGGAAATGACTTTATGGTCTCTACAGACTTGAACACTGATTACTCCCTAAGTCTGCCTCTCGCTTGGCGGCAAGCCCCTCACTTCCCATGAAATCTTGGCCCAGGGTCGCAAGTCAGCATAGAGCAAAACAAAAAAGAGAGGGAAGAAAGATGAAGGGAAGGAGGAGGGTGTTGAGAAACTGAGGCAATTTTCTTTTACATAGCAGCATTTCCAAAAAATTAATGCAGGCCAAAGTGAGATCCGGGAGTCACATCTGAAGTTAAGCTTTAGTTCAGTCAATCACAATTTATTTAAGCCAAGTAGAACTGAAATATCTGAGTGCTGTACATACACGTTCATGAATTTGTCAGCACCAACTAAACAATACAATGTGAGCTTATATGGGAGCAGAAAATGCTCATAGCACACAGCATAATAAAAGAAGAAGATGATGATGATGAGGAGGAGGAGGAGGAAGAAGATGAAGAAGATGATGAGGAATAAGAAGAAAAAAAAGAAGATGATGATGATGAAGAAGGAAAAGATGTTGATGAGGAGGAAGAAGATGGTTGTGATGAAAATGTTGATGAGGAAGAAGGAGAAGAAGAAAATGAAGATGATGATGATGAAGAAGAAAAAAGATGATGACGATGAAGAAGACAAAGAAGAAGAAGATGATGATGATGATGATGATGATGAGGAAGAAGATGATGATGATGAAGAAGAACAAGAACAAGAACAAGGGAAGAAGAAGACAAGGATGATGGTGATGAGGAGGAGGAATAAGAAACAGAAGAACAAGAACAATAACAAGATGATGATGATGATGATGACGATGATGATGATGATGAAGAACAAGAAGATGATGATGATGAAAAAGAAGAAGAAGAAGAACAAGGGAAGAAGAAGACAAGGATAATGGTGATGATGAGGAGGAATAAGAAACAGAAGAACAAGAACAAGAATAAGATGATGATGATAATGATGAAGAACAAGAAGATGATGATGATGATGATGATGATGATGAGGAAGAAGATGATGATGAAGAAGAAGAACAAGAACAAGAACAATGGAAGAAGAAGACAAGGATGATGGTGATGAGGAGGAGGAATAAGAAACAGAAGAACAAGAACAATAACAAGATTATGATGATGATGATGATGATGAAGAACAAGAAGGACAAGAACAAGGGAAGAAGAAGAAGATGACGATGATGATGATGAGGAAGAGGAGGAATAACAAGTACAATAACAATAACAAGAAGAAAATGAAAATGATGATGACAAACAATTTTTTGCAACAATAACAAAAATTACAACAATAAGCTGTGGAGACATTACTCCTGAGGCCTCAGATGATTCAGGGACTAGTAGGATGATCAGAATAATATCTGCCATTGTAGCATATTATTTTCTCCTTTTCTGACTTTTACTGGGGCTTTCAGAACCTGAATGTTATTTTTTCTTCACTGCCTAATATAAAATGTCTACTGTCTCCTGTCTATGTAAAATAGCAGACTTCAGACGTTTAGCTGAAATGGCTTTTCCATGTTGAGCTTCCTTGATTGCCTCTTAATGCTGAAAGTTTCAGGCCTGCAACACTTTCCAAGACTTCATGCATTCTTCATTAGAGCCTCATATTGTTCTTTTGGTCTGCTGTCCAGTTTTATATATTTTGTATTTTACTGTGAAAACTTTTGATCCCTGTGTATTTTGCAAAAATCGATAGTGTCTCATATACAAAGCTGTCAGTCACAGAGGCATCAGCTGGGCTCAGAGTTATGGAAGTGATATGACATGAATAAACCAGAGGATTCAGAAACCATAACCTGCATGTGAGCCACAGTATGTTAGAGGACTACTGCATACTGCATTTAAAATCCAGTGCTTGAAAAGCGTCTGTATCTTCAGACAGTGTATTAATAGAGAAGAATATTTAACTGTAAAGCTGTTATTAATATGTAGTTAAAATAATCGTTTGGACAAAAAAATCTATTTTCCACAGTCATTTGCTTATCTCAGTACAAACTGCCATCCTAGTGATGCTTCTTATGATTTGCATTGGAGTTAAAGTATGTAAGATTTGTATACTTTTACTGTTAAAGCATTTAATAGTTCACCAAATAGCTCTGTGTAAACTATATGCCTAAATCATCACATGCTTCTCTGACTTGCTCATGCAATTTCTAAATATACAAGCCCCGTGTTCTAAAAACATCTCTAACATTCAATTTTATTTCCCTAAAAATTCAAAATGTCAAGTTTTCTTAACCTTACCAGAAGCTTTTTTTTTTGGAAGCTGGAAGAGTACCCCCTGCTTCCCAACCCAATAGAATTTTTAAAAGAACATTCATATACTGTACATCACATAGAAAACATTTAAGGAACTTTAATCAAGGCTGAAAATGCTTGCTCCTAACTTTAAAAATGTGTATTAGACTTTAAGATGACTACTGCTTATGTGTTTACCTATTAGTTATAAGTATGTATATAGAAGAAGTAGTAGCAGAAGAAGAAGAAAAAGAAGAAGAAGCAGAAGAAGAAAAGAAGCAGAAGAAGAAGCAGAAGATGAAAGGGCAGAAGAAGAAGACAAAGAAGCAGAAGAAGAAAAAGAAGAAGAAGAAGAAGAAGAAGAAGAAGAAGAAGAAGAAGAAGAAGAAGAAGCAGAAGAAGAAGCAGAAGAAGATGAAGAAGCAGCAGCAGCAGAAGTAGAAAAAGAAAAAGAAGAAGAAGAAGAAGAAAAAGAAGCAGAAGAAGAAGCAGAAGAAGAAGAAGCAGAAGAAGAAGAAGAAGCAGAAGAAGAAGAAGAAGAAGAAGAAGAAGAAGAAGCAGAAGAAGAAGAAGAAGCAGAAGAAGAAGAAGAAGAAGAAGAAGAAGCAGAAGAAGAAGAAGCAGAAGAAGATGAAGAAGCAGCAGCAGCAGAAGCAGAAGAAGAAGAAGAAGAAGAAGAAGAAGAAGAAGAAGAAGAAGAAGAAAAACAAGCAGAAGAAGAAGAAGCAGAAGAAGAAGCAGAAGAAGAAGAAGAAGAAGAAGAAGAAGAAGAAGAAGCAGAAGAAGACGAAGCAGCAGAAGAAGAAGAAGAAGAAGCAGAAGAAGAAGAAGAAGCAGAAGAAGAAGAAGAAGCAGAAGAAGAAGATGAAGAAGCAGCAGCAGCAGAAGAAGAAGAAGAAGAAGAAGAAGAAGAAGAAGCAGAAGAAGAAGAAGAAGCAGAAGAAGAAGAAGAAGAAGAAGAAGAAGAAGAAGCAGAAGAAGATGAAGAAGCAGCAGCAGCAGAAGCAGAAGAAGAAGAAGAAGAAGAAGAAGAAGAAGAAGAAGAAGAAGAAGAAGAAGCAGAAGAAGAAGAAGAAGAAGAAGCAGAAGAAGAAGAAGAAGAAGCAGAAGAAGATGAAGAAGCAGCAGCAGCAGCAGAAGAAGAAGAAGAAGAAGAAGCAGAAGAAGAAGAAGAAGAAAAAAAAGAAGAAGAAGAAGAAGAAGAAGAAGAAGAAGCAGAAGAAGAAGCAGAAGAAGAAGAAGATGAAGAAGCAGCATTAGCAGCAGCAGCAGAAGAAGAAGAAGCAGAAGAAGAAGAAGAAGAAGAAGAAGAAGCAGAAGAAGAAGAAGAAGAAGAAGAAGAAGAAGAAGCAGAAGAAGAAGAAGAAGCAGAAGAAGAAGAAGAAGAAGAAGAAGAAGAAGAAGAAGAAGAAGCAGAAGCAGAAGCAGAAGCAGAAGCAGAAGAAGAAGAAGAAGAAGAAGAAGAAGAAGAAGAAGAAGAAACATGTTACATTAATTCCCCTTTGGGAAAGTCTTCTCTGCATTTTTCCCATTTATGCCCAGACATACACATGCACTAGTGAGCACAGCACACACACTAGGTAGTAAGCACACACATACCCAGAACAGTGGCAGGGGAGCAGTTGGGGATTAGGTGCCTTACTCAGAGGCATGTCAGCCATGAATGCATTTTTCCTGTTGGTCTGCTTGAACTGGTGAATTTTCAGTCCCAAACCTGCTTCTCTAATGGAGCTGCAAGGCTAATTTTGCTAATGAACACTAGAACTCAATAGTCACCTAAACAGCCTAGTTGTCAAAAATGTCTTGGCCATTCCTTTAACAGTGCAACACAACTGAAGGTAAGTGTTTGATACTTTAGTTTGTATGCAATACACAAAATGCTACTTGTTGATTTGTAAACTTCCATTTCTTACTATTTGAAGCTAAAATGTAAAAATAAAGAGGCAACATTTGGACATATTTGAGTTGATCCACTTTTGCTCTGATGTAGGCTAATAATCAAGTTCAATGATTATTAAATAATTGTCTAATGTGCCATTGTTAAAGGAATTGTAATATCTGAGGTTAAAGCTAAAGAGAGCCACAAGCTGATGTCCTTCATGTATGCTTCCCATCTTAATTACATTCTGGCAGTGTTTCTGTTTACCTCTCTTTCTCTTTCTGTCCCCTGACTCTCTGAGCAGAGCCATTAGCAGTGGGAGAGGGTGGGGAGGTGAAAGGTGGACATAGAAGGGGAGAGGCAGTGTGTGACAGGCCCGGGCCTTTTGGACTCACTGCTCAGGGAACAGATGTTTGTTGGAGAGGACGTGATTATGGCGGGAGCTGTGGCGGAACATGGCCAGCGGAGCTGCGGAGATGCTCTGAGCGCGGGCTCGGCCGATGGATGCTGGTAATTACACGCCCTCCCCTGAGAGGCAGAAGACATGAGCCCGCCACTCTGCGCCATCACTGGGGTATAATTAAAGCTCCAGTAACAGTTGTTAATAGGCCAGAAGATAAAGGTACAGGCTTGGGGAGGAGGGGGTTGAAGGAGGAGGGGGAATATTCGTCCCTCTCTACTGTCTGTCTGTCTCTCTCTACTGTGCCAGGACCTTCCCGAAAGGCATGGGGAACATTCAAAGAAGATTTTAATGGGCTGGACCTGGGGAAGGACAACATATTTGAGTGGTTAAGATGGGAGCACTGGGGATGGGACCAGGAGGAGGTCCAGCACGGCTTTTACTTTTAGAATGACCTTGATAGAACAATCACGGCAGGCCAGATTGCAGCTGCTGACTTAGCTGTTTAAACTTGGCATTGGAATATAAAATGAAACTTGACCTCTGTCTCTGTGCAAATATGTCCAAAATATGATATATAAGGAATGTTGACAACTCTAAGAACCAGTAGAATGGCTCTGCATGGATAAACTGTTCTTCTACATAAAGAAGAAATGTTTCTATATATGCTGCACACTGCACATGAGGTTAGGATCATTATGACCAATGCCAGGCATTGGCTAGAGGGGTATAAAGCCTCTCAGTACTGGGATGTGGAGCAGTGGAGTGGCATACTTGCATACTTTTGGAATGGTGTTAATGATCCAGAACTAATTATACAATGTCAATATAAGACCTCGCTAAAGCTCTTTGGACAAATACAATCAAATGGTTTCAGTAATGTTCCAACGTCTTGTCGAACCAATGTGAGATGGTACACACTTTCCTATAATAAGCTTGATTCTGGAATTTAAAAAAAAATGACAAACTGGATGAACAGGTGTCTGCAAACTTTTGAACATACAATATATTGGACAGAAATATTGGGACACCTGCTCATTCATTGTTTCTTCCAAAATCAATGATGTTAAAAAAAGTTGATCATGCTTTTCCTGGAGTACCTGCCTCTATTGTCCAGGGAAGGCTTTCTACTAGATTTTGAAGCATTGCTGTAAGGATTTGATTGCATTCAGCAACAAGGGTGTTAGTGAGGCTGGCATGTTGGATGATGACCACGCCAACTCATCCCAAAAGTATTGGATGGAGCACCATCATTCCAGAGAATTCTACTCCACAGCTCAATGCCCTCTAACCCATGCATGGCATTAGGAATGGTTTCATGTTTAAGTGCTCCAGAGAGGCTAATTCTATTGGCAATACTTCTGTATAGGGACTACACAAGCTGTGTGTGTGCATTTGTAGATTTGTCTTAGCAATGGATGTAACTAAAAGTAGCTGAATGCATTCATTAGAAGGGGTGTCCAAAAACATTTGGACAGTGTAGTTGGACATTTGTTTCACATTAGCTTTGTATGATTCTGCATAGTTTAACAGTATATGTAAGAAAAGCATTTTCAGAGCAATTTAGTCTTGGACACATAACAATCACCCTTTCACCCTGGAGCAGATGTGAAGCACTAAGTGTAGAGATGAAGCCAGGTGACAGGCACTCTCTACTGATGGAAAGTGGCCATGATCAGTTTTTAAAAGCCCCTCGCAGAGACTCCCATGTCAGTGCACATCATCGCTCTTTGTGCTCCCAGTATCATCAGCAAACTCACTTCATCTGACCTACAGTCCCTCCAGTCCATCTTAAACATTTTTTCAGGCTGAAAATAAAAGCAAAGGGAGAGAAATTCCCAGAACCACAAAAGAAACAGTTCACAAGCTCTCGAAGTGTCAGAAACACCACTGAGTGTGTTCTGTTCCACTCATTAACACTTATGTCTGCCTGACTGATGGCCAAAACTAACGGTGTAGAAGACCCAGGCAAAGTGTAGGCTCTGCAGTCTTCTGACTTTAATGGAAAGTACAAGCGAGCATGATGAGGTGCATGGGCCTCGCACATAAAATGTCATTAGGATCGCCGACAAACAGGAGGGAAAGGCCTGACGAGAAGGGGGGAGCAGATCCCGGCTGGCTGTAAGTGTGGGGTATGTCACATTGGCCTTCTAATTACTGCTGGAGTCGTTACAGTGTGCAGTGAGACGGAGAGACAGAGGGCTATCACAGCAGAGATAATGTCTAACTTTGCCAGTCAGCCCTGTCTTCCACTGCGGAGGGGAGTCCCACTGAGAATTACCCACGCTGAGCGTGACACAGAATACCCACCCAGATAAATGGTGGGGTTTTGGCAGGACATATTTTTAGCATTAACTCACTGACCCAAAAAAAATGATGTCCACAGAATGAGATCCCTCGGGATATTTAAGGAGAAGTGACTATTTCCTTGTATCGTTTTGCTGTGCATATCACAGAATGAACCTCAATCTGTCAATGGCTGTCTTTCAACTTTTATAAAAATGAGGATGCTGTTGCCCACCCGCTCGGGTTAAAGTGCCTATCCAGCTCCCGCAATCCACATACAAGAGGAGCCATAAGATTGTGTTTTACTGATTCGACCATGATTATTCTGTGAAATCACCATCTATTACTTTCAGCGCAGCTCAAGCAATTAATTGCAGGTCATATGAGCTTCATTCAGATGGCCACCATAAATGTTTAAGTTGAAAGCTCTCCAAGCTTGCCATTAATTTCTGGAAAAGCCCTGTTCTGTCCATATATGAGCTCACTGCTATGGTAAAGCACACAGGGCTGCTACATATTCATTTCTCCTTGCTCTGCAATGTTTTTGTTTCTGAGGATGGAACTTTGAAAAGATGGACTGGTCTCTTTATGCCTTCTTGTGTGTCTTCAGTTTGATAATGTTCATGACTTATTTACTCAGGGAATTAATGTTTAATGGGGGAGAAAGGGATTTCTCTGGGATTTGTCCAGGGGCAAGAGGTGATAGGCCACTAATAATGCTAATGTAATTTCACTGGAGTGAGGAAACTCAGGTCCACAATGCACAGCATTCAGGAGGCTCAGCAGCCAACAATCCAGTGGAGAAACACAATCAACATGTATACATTTAAGCCATCTATTTTCAAATCACACAGATTTTTATTAATCTAACAGTAAACATGCTTATTTACAACCTCAAATTTTAATAAAGGGCATACATACATATGGAACATTTGGAAAATTGCAAATCACATAAAAAGAAATGAAAAATGCACTGTTTCTTACATTTATTTTGACTTTTATTTCATTGCATACAGTACTGTATGAATCCAATATATTTTATGTTTTATGTATTATGCAACACATTCCAAAAAAGTTGGGGCACGGGCAATTTACAGATACAGTGGTACCCCTACTTACAAGCATCCCCACTAACAAGTATTCCAGGTAACAAGTCGAGATCTCGGAATATTTTTGTTCCAGGTAACGAATAAAATTCTAAGTAACAAGTAGCGTAAATTAGTTCAAGTATGCCAACCGCTAGGGGCGCGGCGGTCATAGCATCCCCTAGATGCTAGCGTAGAAGAAGAGGTCAGTCATTACATCGCCAACCGTATGAACTTGATTAAATGCGATGAACAATGAATCTTAAAATAAGCAATGGACCTTGTTTTTATAAGGCTCTAGAGCTGAACAATGGACCTTATGAACAATCACCCCTACGAACATTCATCCCCATGGTGACATAGACATTTAACGGGCACGGGGTTGAAAAAACCT
>BRDA01008401.1:21488-32751 GCA_036984385.1 Crenuchus spilurus | reverse complement strand
GATAAGAGTAACCATGCCATACACGTACGCCCGTCCTCCTCTCCTCCTTAGCCGCCAGCCTACACGAACGCCGTCGTCGTCTCATTTATTTAAAAAAACCCATATAAACACATTATTTAACATATTAAAGTATACTGTATATTGGCCGGCTGACATGGATTAATCAGTTTTACATGTATTCTTATGGGAAAAATGCATCCAGCTACCGAGCAAACCAGCTAATGAGCTCAGCTACTGCACGGATTAAACTCGTAAGTAGGGTTATCACTGTACTAATATTGTATCTACTAAATAATGATGTAATTTCAAACAGGTGATGTCAACAGGTGATTGTAATCATGATTTTGTACAAAAGCACTATACACTATGAAAGGCTTTGAGGACTAAAGATGGGCAAAGTATCTCAATAAATGCATGATCATTTACTGAAATGTAAAACAAAAAACATATTCCTCAAAGAAAAATTAGAAGAGATGTACATATTTCTCAATCTACAGTGCAAAATATCATTAAATGATTGAAGGAATCTGGAGGAATTTCTGTGTGTAAAGGGCAAGGGCAAAAGCCTAAACTTAACAAAAGACAGACATTCATCAATAGCTGATATAACCACATGGATAAGATATTATTTTGGTAAACCGCTGTCAAGCAGTATAATACACCGTTAGATTCACAAAATGCACTTAAAATTTTACTGTGAAAAGAAGAAGCCTTATGGTAACCATGTTCAGAACTGGTGTTTACTTCTCTGGGCTTGGAGGTATCTGGGAACAACCATCAGACAATGGAAATGTGTATTGTGGCCAGAGTAATCAGTATTCCAGGTCTTTTTTGGAAGAAATGGATGCCGTGTGTTCTGGAGCAAAGATGAAAAAGATCATCCTGACTATTATCAGCAATACGTCCAATTGTCAGGTTCTGTCATGTGGGGTTATGTCATGTGTTTTAGGCATCAAATGCAGGAATGAATGTACAGTATATTAACAAATGAAATGAAACTGAGCAAACAAAACATGAAATATCTAAATTTAGTCTAAATAAATGTTTAAAAATGTTGGTTGATTGATTGATTGATTGATTGATTGATTTGGTGTCTTTTCCATTCTGTCCCAACTGAATTGGGGTTGTAGTTTATGACACCATTTGACTATCTATTACCTGAAATAAAGAAAAACAACTAAAAATAGTAGCAGCTGCTATATTTTTGACCATGTTTATAGACAACATGTCTATGACAGTTTTGAAAACCAGTCTGAAGTCGGAGGTTACATAACTACTTTTGGTCTGAAGTTTGTAATTATTTAGGTGTGCAGTTTGCTCAATGCTTAATGAAGAGGTATCAACTTCCAATACTTGTTATCTCATCACTTTTGGATGCAAACTTCAGTTGTCAATCTAGGCTGCCCGTGTGATCTTTAGGAAAAAAATGTGTAAATTAGATTTTTTCCCCCAAACTATTGCTTTAAATCTACTTAAAGTAGCCTCCTCCTCTTAGGCCTCATATTAGCTTAGCAGCAACTAGTACTGGTCTATCAACTCTTGGACAGATGTCTAATGAATCTAATCAAAGACAGAGGCCTATTATAATGTACCGTCATATTCCTTCTGACACAATGTGCCTAAACTAATCTGCCCTCCTTTTGTTCACACTAATTTGGTCAAATCAATACCAGCTAACCCCCTTGAGCTGAAACAGGTTGTTTAATCAATATGAATAATGATCAATAAGTGTTCTCTCACATGTCGATTTTGGCCTGAAGGTCCATGCTGAATGAGGCTAATCAGTTTTGGTTGCAGGTTTGAGGTGTAAAGGGCCTGTGAGATCCTCACTGTGGATGATTATGAGGGAATATTTAGAGACCCAGGTCCCTGGGAGACTGGACCACTCAGATTCACACACATACAGAGTCATGCTGGAGGGAATAGAGCTTGGTCAGTGCTGCTGGTTGTACATTCAAGGACAACACCACTATACAGGGTTATTTACACTGTGCTCCAGGCTTGTTCTGACCCACTGATCCACTGTAATATGCCTACTTTTCTATTTGCTGTGCACAGCACAATGGTTAACAGCAGTTTTGCCGGTGTTATGTTCCATATGGTGGCCTATAGTTAAACGGTGCCCTGAACTAGTTGTCTCTAAGTAGTAATGGATTAAATAAATCACTTGTATTGTATACTATTGTGGCATCCAAGCTGGTTTCCCTTTAGACCACCCAAAAGATCATCAACTGGCTCTGCCGTTTCTTGCTAACGTGTAATTAGCCGTCGCCGCTGTCACTCCCTCAAACAGCATCCGTTTTCACCTGTAAGTTGTTTACATGTTGAGCATTTGTTCTGTCTGTGTCACGTCAGCTAGACGTATTTTAATATCAGAGGTTTAATAATAAATTTCATAAACATTAACATTTGAGTCTGTGTCTGTGTGCGTGTGTCTACCAGTCTGTGATAAGCCATCTATTTACATGCCTCTAAGTTCAACTATTATCAAAATAATTCAGAATTTCTGCTTATTTTTGCTAAAAAAATTATATATAATTATGAGATCTATTGACCATACAGTCCAAACATACATGTAACATTGTTGATAATGAGCTGAAGTGAAGTTGACTGAAAAGGATTGGGTGATAATTTTATGCTACATGCTTTTATTATTTTTTATAATATGTAATAATGTATTAATATTTTATTAATGACTAATATTAATTTTATAATTTTATTTTTCATAATAAATTTAATAGTTATTATTAGTATATTATTAATAGTCACTAGTAAGCATTAATAAAATATAAATCATAATTTGTCAATATTTATTAATTATTAATTATAATAATACAATTTATGTTCAAGCACCAAAAAAAAAATCCTGCAGAGGTGTCCTCTTTTTCGTCATCTCAGATCTGGTCACCCTACATTGCACAAATGCTAGGCCATTTAAAACTTTAAAAACTAAGTACAGGTGGAATTAAAAATTCCATCCTAAAGGATATCAGTACCTGTACATTGGCATAAGTTCATTGTAAGCTTTTGCAGACTAACTGAGGGCAATTTACTTGTAGGTGCAAATTGTTACAGTACAATAACTGCTCTGAGACTAGCATGTATCATGGATGTTAACATGGGAACTTTTAACCCTTTTGGGAAGTAATTAACAGTGCCCTCTCACCATTAACAGTGTCCAACACCTCCAATTAAGTGAAGCAGCATCACCTGCTCAGAATGACACAACTATGCACCTTCACCCATTATGACCTGGACTCAAAAGGTGGCTGCCGTGCAAATAAACAAATAGGTTCTGCCCACCTGACTAGGTGAGGGTGGGATATGGAGGTTAGTGTGGCAGTTAAAGATAAGAGAGTGATGATGGAGGAAGACAGAAAGAGAGAGAGAGGGAGTTGGACAAGAGGCCCGCTGATGACCTTTTCAGAAAGCCCAGTGCAGGCCCGGCCAAGGTAGACTTTATTTATAGAAGGTATTTATAGAAGCGATTTTCCCGAGGTTAGGCTGAACGAGATGCCACTTCTCATTACCAGCAGGTTCCTGCCTGCACCTCATTTTACAGCTGGCTGAGCCCAGGCAGGCGGGGGCAGAGCAGCTGGGCCAGGGTCACCCGGCAAATCCCCCAGTCTTGCAGGCCGCCCCACAACACGGCGCAGGGCGAGCACCGCGGTGTGTGTATGTGTGCGTCAGACGGCTGGGGGTATAAAACTGGGGGTTATAGGTCTTCCTCTCTGAAGAGCTCCTTGACTGCTAGTTGATAATATGCGGAGATTACGCCTCTGCTCGCAGCTTCTGGCTGAGCCTGGCCATGCAGAGTGACCCTAGGCCAATCTGCATTGTCCTTCACATGGTCAGCCGGACCTGCGCCAACAACCGTTGATACTACTGACCGTGAAGGTGTGCACTGGTGCAATACACACCCACTTCACACACACACCACACATACACACTACCCCCTCTGCACCTCCCAGGCCCTGTGTGTACTTCATCACTGCAGCAATAAGTCACCCTGGCAAAGCACCTCGGGCCCTTGCACAGGCCTCGCAGCCTCAGCATGGGGTCATCACAGCCGAGGGACAACGGGAGGGAATGTCAAATCAAAGACAAAGTCAGAAAACCTGCAGCTAAGTGCTAACAGTACACTAATAATAAAAACGCCAGCTATACAGAGTACAGAATGTGGACCATAAAAGACACCAAAAAAGGGAGAGCAGGAATGTACATATACACTTGTGAAAATAAAGGTTCCAGATTGGTTGTTTGCTTGGGCATTTTATGAAAAACCTTTTATTACTATAGCAATTTTATATTATGTGGAGGTTCTTCAAACCGTGAAAAGGCATATTATGTACAGAGATGAACCACTTTGGGTTCCCTGCAGAGTCTTTCACTGGATTATTCTTTACAGGATTATGGTCAGTAGGACTGAAAGGGGTTGTGGTTGAAAGGGAATTCCAACCTTTTGTGAACAATTACGTTGGAATGATGCACATAAAAATTATTTCCATTTACCACAGATGTATTTATTCAGCCACAACATGTTTGTTTCTTTAGTTTAGAAATGGAGCTGATTAACTAATATTTCTAAAAAGCACTAAGTTATTTTGCTTTACATATGGAGGGTAGCTGGGGGTAGTCAGTCACATCTCCAGCTCTCATCTCTTTTTGGACTTTGTGTAAAAACTGAGGAAATTCAAGATCATTATTACCCTCTGCAGGAGCGGTCACCCCAACAAAGATCATGCCAAGAGCATGGCATGTAATAGTTTGCAAGGTCAGAAAGAAACCCAAGGTAATCATCAGGAGAACACTGAACAGCAATGGTCAGTGGTGGACAAAGTACTCAACTCTAGTACTTACATAAAAGTATTGATACTCGTGGTCAAATCTTACTCAGTTACAAGTAAAAGTTGCTCAGACAAAAGTTTACTTAAGTTAAAGTACTGAAGTACTTACTTTTGAAAATACTGTGTATTCAAAAGTACATGCATTTAAAAATACTCAAGTATTCAAAAGTACAAATTATATTTTCTAATATCAGTACATTGCTGTATTGTTTTGGATGCGTTTACAGAACCTTGTAACTTGCTGAAACCACCTGATGATGTATTGACATATAAAACCACTCGCAACAAAAAGTCTACACCACCTGTAAAACTTGCTGAGCCAAAAGGAACGAGTAACGGCCAACTTCCTAGAAATGTAGTGGAGTCGAAAGTACAATACAATTGTCTTTGAAATGTACTGGAGTGAAAGTCATGTTTACCAAAAAATAAATACTCAAGTAAAGTAAAAATACTCAGAAAATGTACTTAAGTACATTACTGGAGTAAATGTACTACGTTTTGTCCACCACTGGCAATGGTGCATGTCAGGGTTTTAAGGAGAAAGCTGTTACTCTCCAAAAAGAACATTATGTTCTGTCTGGAGTTTGCTAAAGATCACATGGACGAGTCATATGGCTACTAGACAATGTTTTGTGGACAGATGAAACCAAAATAGATCTTTTTGGTTTAAATAAGAATCATTATGTTTGCAGAAAGTAAAACACTGCATTCAAGGATAAAATCCTCATCCCATCTGTGAAACATGGAGGTGGTAGTATCATGGTTTGGGCCTGTTTTGCTGCATCCGGGCCAGGATGACTTGCCATCATTGATGGAATAATGAATTCTGAATTATATCAGAGAATTCTTAAGGAAAATGTCAGGACATCTGTTCATGAACTGAATCTCAAGAGTGTATGGGTCATACACACTGTAAAAAATAAACTTGCATTGTCGTTAACCTAACTTAAATATTGTAGTTGGTATGACTACCAAGCACTGAATTTGTTGTGATAACTCAATATTTCATGTTTATATGTTTACTAACTACGCTTCCTGAGTTTACCTAACTTAAAATTTTAAGGCAGCATGGACACTAACTTTTTTTAAGTTGAAACAACACGGATATTTTTTACAGTGCAGTAAGAAAACAAATAAAAGCACACAAGATGTTCTACCAAAGGATGGGTAAAGAAGAATAGAGTCAAAGTCCTGTAGAATACAATAGAAATGCTGTGGAAGGACCTGAAGCAAGTACTTCATGGATTCCTCCAAGCAGATGTGCAGGACTGATGAAAAATTACTGGAAAGGTTTAGTTATTACATTGTGTGTCACCCCACATACTTAAAACAAAGGTTCACATACTTTTGCCACTCAAAATACTCAAAAAATAAATGAGCAAGTCTAATATTTTTATTTCATTTGTTGAATCTGGTTCTCATTATTCTACTTTTAGGACTCGTGTGACACTCTGATGAAGTTTTAGGGTTTTATGCAGAAACATAGAACACTCTGAAGGGTTCACAAGTTTTCAAGCACCACTGTATATGCATTGCATTATGCATCATTTCCATGCGTGATCCATGCGTGGATGAGGATCCTACAGTCTTAAGTTTTACACATTTTTTTCTCTCTCTCTAAACATCACATGGTAAAATTTCCATCATCCTTTACTGCAGATGAACGTGACTATTTTGCTCACTGCTTAATTTTCATGCACTCATCAGCAGAGCAAACAAAGTGACAGACAAGGAGATCAAAACTTCAAATCTGGCCAGCACTGTGGACATCGCTCATGCTCTGCACAGAGAGGTAATCTGACCAATCCAATCCCACTGGAACCTTTGTCTTCCAAAAGGATTTAGAGGGATTGTTGCTGCCATCTCTGCTGAAGCTGAAGGACAAATCACTCTGAGACAGGTGTCAGATCTGTATGTCTTCCACCGGACATAGATTATATATCTTTATGGGGGTTCTGACTGTATAATACTGGCTGTTGCCTGAACCCAGGACACAGTGTATCTGCAAGGAGCTGACATTAACCCCATTATGCTTAGAAGACTTGCCAGCAGTAACAAAAATATGATGTAATTTAATATAAATGATTTATCATGCACATGTATTTGAAACAAGAGAAACATTTATGTCTGAAGTACATACATTTTCAGTCAATACCACTTTATGTTTGTGTTTTATTATCATTTAAATTTGATTAAAAGTTGCATAAAAGGGAAAAAATTCCAAAAATTATGACCAAAGTGCAAGTGAAAATATAAATATAACACAGTGAATATTTATATAAAAAAAATATTTACACAGTTTGAACAATTATAGTACAACAACTCTTGATGTCTTTCATCTGGGGAGAGTCAGGAGGAGATACAATGGTGGTATCCAAAACAAGACTTTATTACAAAGACTGACAAACTGTGGCTATGAAACAAAACTTGATTGTGACTTGACAAACCAGGAACATGATGACATAACATGGGTGACATTACAATGACTGGCAATGCCTGTGAAACATAAGGGAAGCTCAATAGCAAACAATCTAGACAGAGATGGGGGCAGGGACGAGGCTGTGGTGGGAGGTTCACAATGTCTAAATGGATAAACTGGGTTTGTTTATACACTCTTCTTAATAATTCTTCTCTCAAAATGACCCAACTCAAATATTAGCTTCATAGTAGTTCTAAAACACGATGATTAATAACCCTGCAGAATAATAAGGCTGGGTTTGAACAGGTTAACTCATTCATGAGGCCAGCTTGAGGGTGAGAGACACCTTTATGTTCAATATCTTTCTTCAGAAAACCAGTCATTTGCAAATAATTTGGATGCTTTTTCACTCCAGTGGAAAACAGTACGACAAGTTTGGTATCAATTGCATTTTTCACCAGCTCCTCATTTTCTGACTGTGCCTGCTCATCTTAGCAGTGTGTGTGTGTGTGTGTGTGTGTGTGAGAGAGAGAGAGAGAGAGAGAGCCTGTCAGGTGAGACGCCATTAGACGAGTAGTCTGACAGCCCTCGGTAATGACTAGAGATGGAGAGAGGGCCACACGCGGTCCAGAAACGCTTAGGAAGAAACATGTGACCTTTACCGGGACAGGGAAGGGTCAAGACACCCAACCAGCACAAAACCAGTTCAGGGTCACCCCAGGAGAGGAGCGAGTCATGTACTTCTCCCACAGCCAAACATCAGAACTGAATTAAAGCTCAATCAAGCTAGCTGTCTATTAGCAACATTTCATCAACAATATGACATTCATTTCTATGGAAGCTATGAATTAGCTGGAAAATCAGCAAGCTAGCTAACTGTGCTAAAGTAGAGAATTTTAAATTGACAATCACCCAGACCAAGTTAGTACTAACTACAGTTTCCTAATAAATCTGTGGCTTAACTCAGCGTATTAAACCACCAGAGTGTGAGTGAAACACTAGCGCATCTCAAAAAACATGAATTTTGTGAAAAAAGTTGGTTGTACAATTAAAAAATAAACAGTTATATTTTATATTCATTACATGTACAGTGACATGTCAAGCCTTTGCTTCTTTTTTGGTTGATTTTGGTTGTGGCTTATAGCTCATGAGAATCAGAAACACAGAATCTCAAATTATGAGAATTTTTTGCATTTAGAGTACTATTCAAACAGCATCAACATTAGAACATAAAAAGGTTTGAAATACTATAATTACTATAGTAAATACTGTAATTATGAACAAAAGTAAACTTTTTTGGTAACACTTTATAATAACTTTCATTAATAGCTCATTAACTAATGATTAATAACTGAGAACAAACCATTAGTTCATGAGAATTTCATTAAGTGATTTACTAATGATTTATTAATGATTTGTTAACATTTGCAAAAATGAATACAATCCTTAGTAACTACATGAACTGTTATTTATAAACATTTGTTCATGTTCAAATTCTCATGAACTAATGATTTGTTCACAGTTATTAATCATTAGTTAATCATTACTTAATGAGTTGTTAATGAAAGTTATTAGAAAGTGTTACCAACCTTTTCACTATATTCTAGTTTTGGAGATACACTACACTCTTAAAGGAGATTTCACATGGATAAAGGGTTCTTTCCATGGTGAGATGGTTCTTCAGATTGATGAAGAAAGTCTTGTAGATGGTTCAGTACAGAACCTTTTTGAAAATGGACCTATACAGCCCCCAAACGAGTTCTGCTGTAGTTACAGTGTCAAACTTGTAATAATAGAGGAACCCTTTTTGGTACTATATAGAACCATTTTCAGAAAGGTTCTATATAGAATCGTCTACAGCACATTTCTCACCAATCTGAAGAACCCTTTCACCATTCTATATAGAACCATTTTCCTTACTAAAGAACCCTTCTCGTAATGCCCTGCCCTGCGCCCAGTGAGGGGGTGGGGGACTAACCGCGACCCTAATAAGGATTAAGCGGGTGTGATAATGAATGAATGAATGAAGAACCCTTCTCTTTTAAGAGTCTAGTATGTATAATATTAGGATTACATTTTCATGACATCTTGGGATATTTCTTTTAATTTCTTGCTCCTCTGTGATTTTATTTCCATCTGAATCTGCCATGTCTGTGTTTTTCTCCCTCCAAAAAATCTGGCTAATTTACCATCTCTTTTTAGCTATTTAATCATATATCATCTCATGTTTAGAAGAAAAAATGGTTTTTGGTTGCTGCTGTTAGCTGTAATTAATCTCGTGCAAGAATTCACCAGAAGCCCTCCTGAATCACCAAGTGAAAAATAGATGCTTTACTATTTACTATCAACTCCATATGCATACTGAGAGTGTGTTATCCTGAGGGGAAAAAAAACTCAAATTGATGAGAAAAGCGAGATCCACACTGTTAAAAGGCCAATCATCGCAAGTACAGGCACAAGTCATTAAATACTAGCTACATAAAGTCCCATAAAGATATATTGTTGACTGCTGGTAACCTAATATATCTGTGAATGATTGTTTATATCCAAAGTGTTAGCTGAGTAGAGCCTAAGATATGAGATATATGTAGATAACTGAAGTGGTCCTGATCTTGTAATAGCTTCATGTTTGTATATTTTTTCCCTGTGAAAGAAAAGAATGGTATTTTAGTAAATCACCACTGTTTGACCCTGTGGTATATGTGTAAACTTGAAATGCTTTGCTGTGCATTTTTTCTTTCAAATGATATTGGATTCTCTTAATTATGAGGTGGTTAATGAGTCAACATGCAAACTATCATTGCTGCACATGACCTTCCCAAAATAACTGGGTTGTCAATAGTGGTAAAGCTAAAGTTGCTTTGGCAGTTGTAGTCTATAGTTTGAAGGGTTGGTGTTGTTATATAACAGTGCTGAATAGATTACTTACTTGCATGCAACATTATTTCAGTGTGCATGAGTTTTGCATGCTTGTATCATGGATGCAACATTATTCATGTTTCCACTATTTAATGACCTCTACATTTTAGGATCATACTGCAGAAGATAAGATATTTTGATGAAAAATGCCCACAGTATGTATTGAGTTTGGGAAAATGTACAGTGGTAACCCTACTTACGAGCATCCCTACTAACGAGTATTCCAGGTAACGAGTCGAGATCTCGGAATATTTTTGTTCCAGGTAACGAGTAAAATTCCAAGTAACGAGTAGCGTAAATTTGTTCAAGTATGCCAACCACTAGGGGCGCTGCGGTCATAGCATCCCCTAGATGCTACTGTAGAAGAAGTCAGTCAATACCTTTGACCGCTGTCCAGTGAAAGTGAAAGTGCTAGTGAAAGTGACGCTAAGGTAGCAAAAGGTAGTGAACAAGAAAGTTAGATAAATTTTACTTTTACTTTTCATATGATAAGAGTAACCATGCCATACATGTACGCCCGTCCTCCTTAGCCGCCAGCCTACATGAACGCCGTCGGTCTCCCTCTGCTTAGTGGCCAGCCTACACGAGCGTCGTCGTCATCTCGTTTATGTTTTAAAAACCCCATATTTATTTATTTTATTATTATTTATTATTATTATTATTATTATTATTATTATAAACACATTATTTAGCATATTAAAGTATACAGTATATTGGCCAGCTGACACGGATTAAGCAGTTTTACATGTATTCTTATGGGGAAAACGCATCCAGCTAACGAGCAAACCAGCTAACGAGCTTGGCTCCTGCACGGATTAAACTCGTAAGTAGGCTCAAATTAGGCACGTCCTCGGTTCGAGCAATCGACCAAACGAGCAATCGACCTACGCAAAAGGGGTATTCTTATGTACATTTTGACGAATTAGGCACAGTCGACCGGTTATATGACATATGAAATTATACGATTTATTACACAAATATTATTATTATTATTATTATTATTATTATTTATTATTATTTTATTTATTTATACCCCAAAAATTTTGTATTTGCTCTACTGCTGCTGCGAGCACATCCG
>BRDA01008401.1:20000-21478 GCA_036984385.1 Crenuchus spilurus | reverse complement strand
AACAAGAAAGTTAGATCAATTTTACTTTTACTTTTCATATGATAAGAGTAACCATGCCATACATGTACGCCCGTCCTCCTTAGCCGCCAGCCTACATGAACGCCGTCGGTCTCCCTCTGCTTAGCGGCCAGCCTACACGAGCGTCGTCGTCATCTCGTTTATGTTTTAAAAACCCCATATTTATTTATTTTATTATTATTTTTTATTATTATTATTATTATTATTATAAACACATTATTTAGCATATTAAAGTATACTGTATATTGGCCAGCTGACACGGATTAAGCAGTTTTACATGTAGTCTTATGGGGAAAACGCATCCAGCTAACGAGCAAACCAGCTAACGAGCTTGGCTCCTGCACGGATTAAACTCGTAAGTAGGGTTACCACTGTACTACTACAGCTGCAGAGAAAGCTAGCTTAGACCCACACTTCCTAATATAAGTATGGTGCTGACTTCTGGATGACGCAACTTCAGAGGTCCATTAATAAAAACTCGTTTCAGTGCTATCCCTAGGCTTTCTTGTGCTCCTCTGTTTTGGGGTGTGTGTTTGGCTCTGAGCCTATATCCATCTTTGTGGTTTTGAAAGATTACAGTGGAGTATAGCTTGACTGTCTGCAGCAATTTCCCCCTGGTTTAGAGAGACGTTCTATGGGAGAACATGTCAGAGAACCATAAGCACTGAACTAATCTTTATCTTCTACGAAGGCCCCATCATCTCCTCAGCATGAGCAGAACAGCAGTTGTTCTCTCAATCCCATCATTAACTACTCGCTGTCTTTCTGATTGGCTCCTTTGTTCATCTGTAAGGTTTTAATTCTCCTCAGTCTCTGACGCTTAATCGCAAAATAGGCTAAATCTCTCCTTTTGACAGTAAAGGAGAGAAAACACAGGAATACAGTGTAATAAGGATCTGAAATATATTAGAAAATGCTCCATGAATATACAACTGGTGTATGAGGAATGACTGTCGTATTGCTAATAGCTCAGAAGAGGATTAGCCTTAGCACTAACCTGAAAGAGCAATCCATAAACATGCACCCACAGCGGTCACACCAGCATGAAGCGCATAGGTGAGTGTGCAGTCTGGCAGGCCACCAGGGCTGGCAGCTCCCTGTGGCGCTGTTTCAGCCTGCCTGTCTGTCTTCCTGTCTGTCTGTCTGACATCATGCATGCTCTGATCTCCGTGCATAGTGAAAGGATATGACAGTTTTAATTTACAGTGTCAGGCCTCTGAAAAGCATTTCCTCCCTCACCCTGACAGCAATCTAGCATTTCCAAATTAGCAGAAACATTAACCTTTAAACTGAGTCTAATGTGTTCTGAATGGAGTGTATTAACTTTCATTTGATAATGTCAATTATTTCTGTTGCTGTTGTTACAAAAACGCTATTTTCTTTCAGCACATTGCAATCATGCCTTCAGTTCCAGTCATCTCTTCTATTGGCATCAGTCATTCACTCATCTGCTTATTTAC
>BRDA01008401.1:0-15000 GCA_036984385.1 Crenuchus spilurus | reverse complement strand
TAACTATCTGTCTATTAGTTATTTTTTTTAAATAAATGTGTTCTCTAATTTTGCACAAAAAACAATTAAGCAGAAATTTGTTGTAGCAAAGCAAAAAGCAAAATTGCATTCATTTGACTAGATTGCATTTACAGCTTGTTGTATCCAATTAGAGCAAGCAGGAAAGTGTTGGGATGTATGAGGGGGGAAAAAAAAGTGCTCAGTGTCACAGCAGAAGGCCCAGAGTGTGCATCTGCTCCTGTCTGTGTGCCTGGTGTGGCGTGGAGGAATTGTTGAGTGATACTCCATGCCAAACTGATGAACCTTGCATTTTTAAGAGCAGGAAATGTCTTTAATGTATATCTCTGTCACTCCCCTTCACTAGTCCTATCATATACATGAGGTCCATATGCCAGTTCCATATGGGCCGCCACCCTCTCCTGCCAGTCTGATGGAGAGCTCCCATCCATCACACAGAGAGCAGAGCGCTCACTTGTTATCAGCCCAGACTGGAGAGAAAAAGCCTGATATCACACACACACACACACACACACACACACACACACACACACACACAGACACACACACACACACACACACACTCTCCTCCACTCCTCACGTAGCTGAACAGAGCTGGGCTGAGACACAGAACCATATGCAAGTTGTCCTGGAGGGGGAGATACAGGCATGCAATTCCAGCTCTGTTCTGTTTTCTGATAATGTTTCACACACACACACACACACACACACATACACACAGACAGACACAGACACACACACACACACACACACAGACAGACACACACACACACACACACACACATACACACACGACACACACGTCCTCTGTCAAATATACAACACAAAATGCATGCATACATATGAACACACATGCGCATGCACACACACACACACACACACACACACACACACACACACACATATGACACACATGTCCTCTGTCAAGTATACAACACAAAATGTGCGCGCACACATACACACACCATACATGCACATCTGTACTGCTCATAGCATTCATCATGAAAACACTCAGCACTGAAGAGTGTAATGCACGAAATGAAATAATTGTATATTAAATTAGTTCTATTCATTGAATTCATTTTGTTTAATTCTGTAGTGCTAATAGTATAATATTCATTGTGCTCTGTTACACAGAATTCTAAATTAACTTTCCTTTCGTTTACTAAAATAATCCTTTATTTTCTTATTAGATTCATTGCATTGTACAATTGCTCTAGACATAGTTTATTGTTGCTGTCAAATGAAAATATTAACACTTTAGAATAATGTTACACTATTAACAGTATTTAAAATTATATTATGTTTTATTCAATAGTTAAATAAAGTCTTATCAATATCATGAACTAAGCTAAAATAAACAATTTTTTACAGCTTTATTTGTATGAACTAGTCATTTTCAGAGTTTATTAACAAAACATACATTACATTACTTAATAAAGTTAATGATGGTAATGACTAAAATGCCTGTTTAAACTTTTAGTAATGTGTAACACTGTCTTAAGCATTGTTATTTGTGATGCTTATTGTAAAGTGTGATTTATTTTTTTCAAATCATTTGAAGACAACAGCATCTTTTACATCATGAATGATCCAATATTGAATACATCGATGGATCAATAGAAATGTTAAAAAATGGCTTAGAATAAAATGACTTCACATTTACCGATATTAAAACTTTAAGTTATTACTTTTTAGATATATGATGTTTCCAAAATATTGAGCTGTAGATTGTAATTTGTCTAGAATATTGACTTGCAATTGAAGTTCTCACCCTATGAACTCCTTTAGCTTTATAAATACTTCAAGATACCCATCAGTAATAGAGTAAAAGCACATAGAATCAGACAAAATCTACGTCAGACAGATAAGGGACAAACTCAATCCATGGCAGAGGGAAAGACAGCACTGCAGGTGTAATAATATGTAAACACTGATAGAAATCTGTAAACACTGTCTGGTCAACAAGAAGCTATAGAAGAGCACACAGGATACACAAAATTACATTTCTTCATAGGCAAAGAACAGCAACTCATTGCTATCACAGTTTCTTCAAATTTACCATCAAAATGATACCTTGGCAAGAAAAACCACCTTAAATCGTGTCTATTTTTACAGAAAAAAATGATTAAAATATATACATATATATCTCATAAATCAATATTTAAAAGGTATTATTTAATTTTTCTTCCACCTTTACATGGCTACACAGTAATACACTATTAGAGTTAAATTGACACTGAGAGTGTTACATTTTGACACCCTCAGTGTTAATTTTACTCTTTTAGTGTTGATTTAACACTGGCAGATTTACTGTGTAGCAAAACATCCCACAAGTGAAATCATCTTGAATCTACTTAACATATTGAATATATTGAGTAAATTCAACATAATTTCAGTTGTCAAGATCTCGTTCTTGCTGTATATTAAGGTGGAAGTAGAAATATGAAGATGATTTAACCTCTAAGAAAAAAAGGTCTAATGATTACTGGTCTAGAATCAGTATGAGTGGTGCTAGATTTACCCTCTGAGGGACACTCGGGCTTCTGTGCTCTTGTATGTCATGATGGTCACAGAAGAAGGTGGCTGGGGAATATGAGGATGAGTAACCTTAAACCCCATTAAGAATAATCATATTTATTTCTCCGGCTGGGTGGGGAGGCATTGCTGTGCACACGTCCTGACTTAAATTGAATCGGGGGACAGATGATCCTGTCTGTGGCAGCCAGAGACACAGTCCCCACTTCCTTGTAGACTCTCTGATAGCATGAATTATTAAGTGCGTGTAAGGAGAGCAGGCGACTTAAATGTAATATGTGGCCTTGTTATTTGCTGCTACCTTTTGTAACCTTTCAGGTTTAATTAAGGCTGTGGGATGGGGAGAGGGAGCGGAGGACAGAGGGAGTCAGGAGACACACACAGAGAGAGAGAGAGAGAGAGAGAGAGAGAGAGAGATGGAGGATGACTATAAGCAGCCAGCACCAACTTCCTGCACCTTCCCTGATGACCTTCTCTATCATTTTAACTATTTACCTGCTAAAAAAAACAGCACCCGTGCATTATTAAACCTCAATATAGAATAAAAAATAAATTTATTTCATTTAGTAATTATAAGGAATCTTGTAATTGCCATATTTGACATTTTACAATTTTGTGGATTCGTACGTTCAGAGCTACAGTATGTTCTGAGCATATCTGAGCACAGGTTTCAAAATTAAACAAACCATATGGCTTAAAAGTGGGTTTATCTGACTTAATTTGTCATATTAGCTTCACTATGTTGATGACATGGGACTAATGTATTTTTTAAACAAAGAAATCTATAAACAATGAATAAAGGCTCTACACCATATATGAAATTCACTATAAACAGAACAAACCCTGTGACACTTATTTCTTACTATATTACATTTAGTAGATGGGCATATATAAGCTTATCTATACTGGTGTAAGGAGAATTATTTACTTATGTTGTTCTTATTTCTGTTGGTGTCAGTTGGCGTTTTTCTATTGGGATAATATATATATATTGTACATATTTTTGCATATTACTTTTACATTTTATTCCATTTCATTAGAAAGAGTACACATGAAGCTAATGTTACTGCTAAATTTAAAGTTAATGTTAATACTGTAACATACAGCAGAGCTCAAGATCAAGTTAACAGAATTACTGCAAGCTAAGGCTTATTCTTCACTAATCACAGACTGCAAATCTGTGTGAGTTATCCTTATGGAAGTGTGTAATAGCGGTCTGAACCCACTACCATTGAGGTGGTTAAAATAGTAGAGAACAGAAAATTAAAACAATGTGCTCTAAAGTGACCTTATAATATATATGGGGGGTGTGAGTTGAATGTCATTCAGGTGAGAATGGTTTACTCTCACTTTATGCTACAAATATTTAGGGTTCAATGCCTCATAAGCCTTACATATGGTATAGTAAAGTATAGTGTAGTGTTGTGTATTATAATACAGTATAGTATAGTATAGTATAGTATAGTATAGTGCTGTGTATTATAATATAGTATAGTATAGTATAGTGTAGTGCTGTGTATTATAATATAATATAGCATAGTATAGTATAGTATAGTGCTGTGTATTATAATATAGTATAGTATAGTAAAATGCAGTGTATTATAATATACGGTAGTATAGTATAGTATAGTATAGTGCTGTGTATTATAATATAGCATAGTACAGTATAATATAATGCTGTGTATTATAGAATAGTACAGTAAAATGCAGTGTATTATAATAAAATATAGTATAGTGCTATGTATTACAATATAGTATAATGTAGTATAGTGCTGTGTATCATAATATAGTATAGTATAGTATAGTAAAATGCTGTGTTTTATAATATAGTATAGTATAGTGCTGTGTATTGTAATATAGTATAGTATAGTGTTGTGTATTATAGTATAGTATAGTGCTTTGTATTACAATATAGTACAGTGTAGTATACACAGTAAATCTGCCAGTGTTAAATCAACACTATTAGAGTTAAATTAACACCGAGGGTGTAAAAATGTAACACTCCGAGTGTTAATTTAACTCTAATAGTGTTGATTTAACACTGGCAGATTTACTGTGTAGTGCTGTGTATCATAATATAATATAGTATAGTGCTGTGTATTATAGTATAGTATAGTATAGTAAAATGCTGTGTATTATAATATAGTATAGTATAGTGCTGTGTATTATAATATAGTATAGTATAGTATAGTATAGTGCTGTGTATTATAATATAGTAAAATGCTGTGTATTATAATATAGTATAGTAGAGTATAGTGCTGTGTATTATAATATAAAATAGTATAGTGCTGTGTATTATAGTATAGTATAGTATAGTATAGTGCTGTGTATTATAATATAATATAGTAAAATGGTGTGTATTATAATATAATATAGTATGGTATGGCAGAGTTTGGTACAATATAGTGTAGTACACTATTTAACAAAAACAACAAATGTTTAATGTAAATGATATATGCAGCATAGAAACCCAGTTAAATACACCCTACTCTACCGATTCTCACTCTAATCAAAGCTGACCACACCTTGGTTGAGAATATCCAACATGGCAAAAAAATATGGCTGCCTCCCAGGGTGATGTAATCCATTAGTGTGGCTCTACAATGCCATCAAAGGCAACATGTTCCACAAATGATAGACAGGCCCATGTAAACATACACTTCATGACTGGTTCATCAAAGAGAAAGCGCCATCGCTGTGGTCAGTGTTGTCCAACACGTGTCAGAAAAGATGAGGGCAAATAAAAGGCTAGGTGATTTGATTCATAGAGAGTCTTCATATGACCTCTTAAGCGGTGATGGCCAACGGGTGTCAGTTTGACCACAAAACGTGGGCTCTATTGATCAAAGAGCAATGTCAAAACAGCCCACTGGCTAATGGGAGCTCATAATGGCTTGTTTTAAACAATCAGAGAGGCTCTTCTGATGTAAAGGGCCAAGGACCAACTTACCCACATGGGAGAGTGTTCTGACAGGATGGTGAAGTCTGACACATTCAGATTGTTTAAAAAAAAAAAAAAAAGGTCCTAAATGATCATATGATCATGGAAAAATAAATCTTAATATAAATTCTTTAAACATTAATTTAAAAAAGTGGCTCTTTTTAGTTTTACATTGTTCATTGAAAAGCCTTTTCAAGGAACCAGAATTGGTTCTTCCTTTGCTCCAAAGAAACTTTTCTGATGTACTTATTTTTATGAGGAAATTGTCTGATATACTAGTATGGAGATGTCATATGTTTCTCCTGTAGTACATTGCGGCCTATGAGCAAAGTGTTAATATGACTGTTGTACAGTATATTGTACGTCCAGGTTGATATCAATCATAGGTTGTTAATAGGACTCCATGGAGGTCATTGGTGCTATCCACAAGGGCTTTATGTTGTAACACACCTTTTTGTGTTGATTTTACTCTATATAACCATCTCTTATCATTTTCCATCACTTTACAAAGGGCATGCTGGACCTTTAATGAAGCTTACTGTCCAGCTGTTTTTACAATGAGGTGTATATAAAGATAGATGACATGTATTTGTGATACCAAATCTCTGCCTTAAATATAGAGAGAGAGAGAAAGAAAGAGAGAGAGAGAGAGAGAGAGGGAGAGAGAGAGGGAGAGAGAGAGAAAGAGAGAGAGAGAGAGAGAGAGAGAGAGAGAGAGAAAGTGAAGCCATTCCCATAGCAGGTGGTCTGCCTCACAAACCATCTGGAGGCAGTGATGGCCAGATAACCTCCGCTATTTACAAACCCCAAACTTTGTTTAGACAAAGCCTCTAAAAGCCATTCAGCTTCCAAAAGCAACTTCTCTTTCCCTCTCATTCCTAAACTTCCAGGACCTGGGAAACTGGAGAGCTGTGCTGAAACTTCCCCAAATTAAGCATGAGAACACCCCACCCTTATCAAGCACTGTAAATAAACACTACATTTGAATAAAATGATATGCTCAAACTCAGAACTGGTGCATTCCGATGTGAAAAGACATGGAATTTCATGGGGCTGCGTTTTGGAGTAGCCCCATACTTAACGTCTTAAGATTATAAACAAACTATTATTCATGCAATTTGCTGATGTATTGGCTGGGCAGTTTATGTCCCAAGAATATCTTCTGCTATGTGTCATAGAAATACCAGCCAACCAACCATTTCAAAATTCTCTTTGAATCAGCTGAATTTAGACTACAATATTATTTCTTGATCAACTTGGTCATAAGTTTGACCTTACAGAGAGGGTATGAGAAATCCATGTCAAAAAGCTAAACTGTAAATCAACAACAAACATCAATCCATTATACAATTCATACACAACTGTAGACTTTACTGGTAATGAACTTTAATGTGATTATATTATAATACTTAATTTCTACTTAGTGAAACAAACAATGTTGTCTAAAGGTTATAAACAAACAATTATTCATGTCATTTGCAGATGTTTTGCTGTGTGATTTATTTGCTTAGACTGTTTTCAGCTATATATCATAGACAACCAACCATATTGTATTCAGATGACTTTATACTATACTAATGCTTCCTGCTATAGAAAAAAATGAATATATCAGTAAGTGTTCTTTGTACAATGTCATAGAATAATGTATTTTGTTTTCTTAACCCTGTAAAGCCTGCATCATCAAATTATTATTTGAAACTGGTGTTTTTAACTGGCAATTATTTGACATACTAATTAACTGCAATTTAAAAAACAGCATATATCAGTTTTGTTTTGTATCATATTTGATGCATCAAAAATCTGTTGCTCACTGAATGTTGTTAAAATAAACAAACCATACAGAAAATACAATCTTTGTACACTTAATTTTTTTTTACATTTTTACTCCAGTGATTGTCGACATATATTCTCTGGTGCATGCAGTTCATGGATGATCCAGCAGAGGGCAAAATACATGTATCTGAATTGATACATCAGGTTCTCTCATTCAATCCCTTTCAATGGGATATTCTTTAAAGAACTATTTAAATCAGACTTGTGAGTTTAAATTTGTGAATGAGACGTGAAAAATTACAGAACTTCCACATAACGTAAAGGTTCCAGGAGTGACATCGGAAGTATAATCCACTGTGATTACATTAAAACCTTTAACGCTTAGTGAAAGAACATGTGGTCCATCACAGAGGCCTCATTCATTATACATCCATTTAGACACATGTTCTTACACACGTACACTGACAACCACACACACACACACACACACACACACACACACACACACACACACACACACACCTGTGAACGGCCCACAGGTTTGAGGGGAGATGATGTAATTCTGTGGGTGTATGTGGTGCTGATTAATTCTGAATGTTATTAACCTCTCTCACTGAGAGGTGCCATCTTGCAATGAGCACCCAATGAAAGTTAGATGAGCAGTACTACAGTTCAACTGATTCTAGTGCTGCCTAATATGCTGTCTACATTGACATACACTGTCATAAAGCAATGCTGATTTTTAGATTCACTGCTATTGCTAGATAGTAAAACTTTTATGTTTTATGAACATGTTCTATGCAATAAAAATAAAAATAAAGCAAAAATAAATAAAGTTTCTATTGTGTGAAGTGATTTTTAAACTGTTGGTTAATTGTATTGTTGCATATGTTGTAGTAATAAATTGAGATTTAATGAGATATCTTAGTAAATTTTGAATTATGGGTAATGCCCAGTACAAGCAGACACAACCTCTAAACTATGTCTTCCTCAGTTCAAAGCAGGAACTGTGTGGTTTTTGCATGCCCTGTGAATAATTATGAATGGTAAAATCCAATAGCTCTGATATTGCCATAACGCTTTAAGCTCAGGCCGGATGACTTCCAGATGTTCCTGCTGCACTAATGCATTTGTTCGAGGAATAAAAGAAAAATACTTGCAATCGTATTTACATCAGAGAGGAGAAATCAGAACACTGCCATGACTGTGAACAGTACAAAAGATTATGAATTATGAAAGGGAATGAACAGTTGTGAGCAGACAGAGAAAGAGAGAGAGAGAGAGAGAGAGAGAGAGAGAGAGGGAGCCTCCAGATGTGATCTAAGACAAATGGCATTATTGATAGATACTATAAGGATGGAGAGAGAGAAGCAAGAGCTCTGAAATTTATCAGCTCACTGCAGCAGCGAGTAGGGAAATTAAGTGATAAGAAAATCAATTGCTTACTCCTGCATCCATATAAATGTAGCTAATGTTTAAAATTCCCTGCAAATCTGCAGAGAATGCAGAGGGGGAGGCGTGTGGGGGAAAGGACGGCGAGAAGGCGGGGAAGAGGGGGTCATCAATCATGGCTGGGTGACACACAATGAAACCTGACCGGGGCCCAAGATGTTTTAATACGGCATCCATTAAAGCCCTCAAATAAATTGCAATTTGGAAAACAGAACATAATACCGGCCAAGTTTTCCTCATCCATCTTGCGGCGTGTCATGTAATGTAATTGCGTTGTTAATTTATCCAAGAATTTCCTTGGTACACCATTTCATCCGCATTGGTTAATTTCCCTGTAGAGTATATTTTTCTCCCTGCCCCCCCCCATCCCCCCCACCCCACCCCACTAGCTTTCCCCATCGCTGGCGGGGGCAGAGTAATGTTTCTGCTTAGCATGGCATTAGTGGAAGGGCTAATCAAACAGCTGAAGTCTCTGACACTTTATCAATGACTGGCTCTGCTGGCTGTGTGCCGTCCGGCTACGAGGGCCTGATTCAATCACCCCCCCACAACCTCGCTGTCATTAGTCCCCCTGACAGCCGGATCACTCAAAAATGCCCACGCATTACATCAATATTATCGACAGAAGAGTTTGGAGGCGTTTAAGGTTGGCCAGCAGCACCAGGCATAGAGCGGGACACTTCCTCTCTCTCTCTCTCTGGGTGCTGGGTACAGTCGGGAGGAAAGAGGGGGAGGAAAGGGGCTGGCAGAGCTGTGGATCAATAGAAAAGAAAGAAAAATAAGTGAATAAAGGTAAAACGCACGCCTGAGATAAAGCGAAGGCTCTTTAATTGGAGGTGCAGTGTTTACTCAGAGTGAGACGACATTGAAAAATAAAGGTTTTCAAACACAATTATAGTGGGACCTGAATTCAATTAGAGGCACAGAGAACTGCAGGCAGGTAAGCTTAGAAGGGGACAACTGGAGCCCCACTGCGAGGAGAGAGAGGCTCTTTTTTACCAGCCAGTAATGCATAAAGGACTTTTCCAAAGGCACTTTCACACATTCAGAAAACAAACAATATGGCCGTGCTTACATTTTGCCACATTTTGCCACATCTGTCTAAATTGAGCAGTGTCAGCATGGCAGGTCAGGAGGGAGGGCAGCGAGTCCTCCGTTTTTGACATCTCTTTGAGGTGCTGCACTTTTCAGCATGTGAGCTGACCCCTAGCTCACTTATCAACCTAGCATCACTAACCCGTACAGGACGAATATGGGGGCCCATTGTAGGCAGGTCTCATCCAGCCTCTCGTCTGAAACACGGCTATTTTCTCACCTGCTGTCACCTGGCCGGGGCAGGAAGGATTCCACGCTGGGGCGGGAAAGGTGTTGTCGTCTGCCTGAGCGCCGAAACACAGGGCCTCGCCGTGATCAAAGGCTGACAGCAGAGCCGGAGGAGAGAGACCTCTGCCAAAACAAAGGCTTATTGTGATGAAATATCCAGAGAGGAGCAGCACGCACCCCTTCACCCCCCTCACACTCAGCCCGTACAACCCAAACCCAGCTCTGCAATGACTGATTACAGAAAGCTATATCTCTATAATCACATCCAACTACATCGATGTCTGATAGTTGTCTGAAGCAGTCTGAAAGAATAAAAGTAAAGCAACATAAAGTGCATGACTGTGCGCTTAAAGAATGCGAAACGACCCCAGCTAGATTGCTGTACACCAAAATGAATGCAGTTAACATCGGAAATCTCTTCTCACACCGCTTATGGAAAGAGAGATCATCCACTTTTCTCAGCTTTTGCTGTAAGACATCTCCAGATGGTAGACAGCTCCAAATTGTTAGTATGATGTTTTCAGTGTGAACACCTTCTGGGTGCAATTTAGTGTACTGTTTTCTGACACTGAAAAGCAAAGGATGTTTGTCTGCTTTAATCATTAGACTTGCTTGGGATTAAAAACAGTAGGAAACTGAAACTCTAAACCTTTCTTGGTGAGGGCATCAACATTTTTTTAACTAGCCCATGACATTTTTTGTTTATTTAAATGGTTTAAAATAAATTACATGCTATTTAAATACTGAACTAGATAAGCAAGTTAACCAGAATAAGGTCCTTAATGCAGAATTGTGTACCTTAATGGTCCACTATGTTCACTTTTCTAAATAGTCACATAAACATAAAAGTCAAGGCGAGTGGAGTCAATAACATCTGGTAAAATTGTTCCCTAACTACAGGTACGCTCGAGGGTTCCACACCAGTGACTGGAAAGGTTCTCCCCCTGTGATGTTCCAGTGCCTCTTTTCTGAGAGTCTTAAGGCCTATTATGCTGTAACTACATGGACTACAGTGCAAATTGGTTGAGTAATCTGTGAGTTAAAGTGTATAATTGTAGTCCGAACCTGCCCAGCGATCAGATCATTAGCTTAATTCAGACCATATTACAATTCAACATTTAAAATCTAGTTACACATGGACTTATAACACATGCACAAGCATAAATATTTAACCTCTGATTGTACTCTATGACTCTTAATATAACCTATAGTATTAACATCCAACACCTGGAAAACAGTAGAAACTGGCTTCAGTTACAGGAATGTAGAATGCAAAGTGGATACACTGTTCTTCAGTGGTTCTTTACTAAAAATTATGTTTAATGTAAACACATCAATTCTTCCTTCTGAGGAATAAGCTGCTGACTAGGATTCTTTAAAGAAACATTTTCAAAGCGGTTCTCTATAGCATCATAAAGGGTTGCACTATGTTGTTTTTGGCTAAGAATGTAGCTTATGAACCCTCAACACGTTAGCAAGATGTAAGAATGAGACAAAAATGAAGGCTGCATGTGACCATGTTCACTTTAAAGGCATTTAAGTCATTCATAGAACTGATATGTGGGCTTTTTAACTATGTACTTGCCTAATAAACACATTAATGATGCTTCTTATACAGTAAATCTGCCAGTGTTAAATCAACACTATTAGCGTTAAACTAACACTGAGGGTGTCAAAATATAACACTCTCAGTGTTAATTTAACTCTATTAGTGTTGATTTAACACTGGCAGATTTACTGTGATATCAATGTTATAGTGAAGAAATGTTCATCACTTTGCTATTTGGGTGTTTATGTCATAATGACATTTACTTAATCAAAGTTGGCATATGATAATCGTTACTTTTGAAATGTTTGTTATTAATCAGTTAGTCTTAGTGTTATACTGGGACAAATTATTTGATTAAAACCTGTTTATATAATTTAACAAAAGAATGCAGTGGGTAGAGTCCACTTCTCAGGACTGAAGGCTTGGGATGGGCAAATATTGTGGCTTTGCCTTTCTTTTGTCTGCAGGTTTTGTTTCATAGGAGTAAATGATGTCTCTTGAGGTGTGTGTGTGTGTGTGTGTGTGTGCATGTGTATGGAATAGAGACCTACTGTAGCAGGAGGCGAAGTGTGCTGCTCCGAAGCCCTCTGCCTGTCAGGACACGCAGGAGAAGACCACAGGAAGGGCAAACAAGCGCTTGTACGTCAGTCACCACGCTGACAGGTGAAATGAAGGGTTGACAGCACTGACATCCAGGCTGCTCTCCCAGCCGCCGCTTCTTCCTCTCTTAGCCAGCACTAAGAGGAGAGAAATAAATTAGTAATAGCACTTTACCTGTCAACACAGGCATTCTGCCTCGTCTTTGTACGTTGCTGGACTCGTCTCCTGCAAGTCTACCAGCAGGATCTTTTTAAACAGGGCCAAGGCCATAAAACTTTAGACAAAGAGCGTTTTCATATCAACTGCTATGCAGACTGATCAGATAATTACGCATGCTAAAGGATTATGTATGAGAGAAGGAAATACTTTTCTGCATGGAAAATGATTAATATGATCTAAAATATTAACCACAAATGAAGCCAAGATGTCGGATGTTGTATTAGATATACAAGCTAGTGTAAGCTTAACAGCCAACATCATACATACAGCATCACATCAAAAAGTTCATTGTTGGTCATAATTTAATTCAAAAAGGTAAACTGTCTCATATTCTATATTCATTACAAGAAAAGTGATTTTTTACATTGATCAGTTTGTCTTATAGCTCATAAAAATCTGAAATCCAAATGATTAGAATACTTGATTTTCAGTTTGAGTAAATTGATATTCAAACAGTATCAACATTAATACAAAAAAAGCTGGACAATTCATTTTTAATTTGTTTATTTTATGTAATTTTTAATAAACCCTAACCCTAACCCAAACCCTAACCCTAACCCTAACCAAACCCAAACCTAAACCAAACCCTAACCCAAACCCTAACCCAAACCCTAACCCTAACCTAAACCCAAACCCTAACCCTAACCTAAACCCAAACCCTAACCCTAACCCAAATCCGAACCCAAACCCAACCCCAAACCCTAAAACCTAAACCTAACCCAAACCCTAACCCTAACCCTAACCCTAACCCAAACCCAACCCCAAACCCTAAAACCTAAACCTAACCCAAACCCTAAAACCTAACCCTAACCCAAACCCAACCCCAAACCCTAAAACCTAACCCTAACCCAAACCCAAACCCTAACCCTAACCCAAACCCTAACCCTAACCCAAACCCTAATTTTTAACTCGAGTTTGGGAGTCAATCAACCAGCTCATTCATTGTCTCTGCCCATCACTTGTAATGTCTCTGACTCTAGGAGGGTGCAGACTAACACAAGCCTCCTCTGATGCATATGAAGTCAAGCTCCACCTCTTGTCAAGCTGCTGCCGATACATCGCCGGTCAGCCACTGTGCTTGGAGAAAAGTGTAGGATTCTGATGGATCACCCGGGAGATGCCTGAGCCAGCCAACATCATTTAGTGCTTGGGAGAGAGTGCCATCTTACCCGCCCAGACAGAGAACAGCCAATGGCAAGCAGTATGACCTGGGAATCGGACTCTTATTCTAATTTTTGAAGATGAACGAGTATTGTTGTTCCATAACTTCAAACAGACTTGGTTTCTTACACAAAATTCTCTACATTATAGAGCTAAAACAGTATCTGCCTGAATTCTGTGGATAGTATCTGATTCACAACATTTAGAGAAAGGAGGAATGCATGTGTGTGTGTGCATTTGTGCAGGTGCACTTATGTCAAATATGCAAATGCACTGAAAATCTATTTGGAAATTTATCTCTAAGTCAATCATGCATTTGCAATCTATGCTTTAATTTCTTCAAGCCTGTGTTTCATCAGGACTTAGCTCAGTATTCGTACAAATTCAGACTCTGTAATCCAGTGATCTTATCTAAAGGAAAAATCTCTGAGGTTGAAAGTGTATCAGATATCCGCCTACGTCTCAAATGAATTCAGAGACACAGTAATTGAATTTGTAATCAGCTTGCTTTGCTGTGCTGTCTTGTTTCATTTACTGCCTCACAGAGTGGTGTAGCGCACATTCCTAAACAAAAATAGAGGCGAGACTAACTTTTGAACATGCTAAAGAGTGTTTATTTGGAGGCAGTGTTTTGGTGAATGATGCACAAATGCATGGCTTTCAGGTTCAGATTTAGAGTAAATATGTAATCTGGTCGATACATGAATCAAGCAAATAAAAAGACTGAGGTTCAGATACATTTTATGCAGGAATATAAATATTACTGACAAAGATTTTGTACTCATATGTGTAACTATTTATCTGGATGTGAAATTCTTGGAAGAAAAATATGCATAACATTAGAATATATACTCACTGCCCACTTAATTAGGTACACATACCTTATATCTGCACTCGACCATTATGCAGCATCACTGACCATATAGGTGCACTTTGCAGTTCTACACAGTAAATCTGCCAGTGTTAAATCAACACTATTAGAGTTAAATTAACACTGAGAGTGTCATAATGTAACACTCTCAGTGTTAAATTAACTCTAATAGTGTTGATTTAACACTGGCAGATTTACTGTGTACAATTACAGACTGTAGTCCATCTGTTTCATTGTGTACTGTGTTAGCCTCCTTTCACACTGTTCTTCAATGATCAGTAACACCACAGAACAGGTGGTATTAGAGTGTGGATCATTCTGTAGTGACACTGACGTGGTGATGCTGTGTTGCACTGGTAGTGGATCAGATACAACAGAGTTGCTACTGAACATCTCAGTGTCACTGCTAGAGTGAAAATAGTGCACCAACAGCATCACGTGGACATCCTGTGACCACCAGTGAAGGACTAGAGGACCAACACAAACTATGCAGCAACAGATGAGCTGCTGTCTCTGACTTTACATCTACAAGGTGAACCAACAAAGTAGGTGTGT
>BRDA01008399.1:0-11444 GCA_036984385.1 Crenuchus spilurus | reverse complement strand
TGTAGAGCTGTGTGTAAATCCTGTTCAGGAGGGTTTTATTCTCTTCTGATCTGACTCCCTCAAATAAGCTCTCGTACTTGTTCTTCATGCTGGTTTTGTGTGTCTGTAAGACTCTGTGCAGGACTTCAGACTCCAGCTGCAGATGTGCAGTTCTCTCCATCAGAGTGTTTATCTGCAGTGCTGACTGTGTGCAGTTCTGCCTAATGGAGGTCAAACACAGTAACATCAGTAACATTACAACTATAAACTGCTCACAATAACACAAATTCTATTCACCCCTTCACCTCATTTCCATCCTTCTTCCCTCCTCTATAAGTTACTGAACTTAAACCCTGAAGAACATGTGTTCTTTAGACTGATGACAGACTGAAGTCTAAGCTGTGCCTGGGCATCATTCGCTTTAAACAGCTAATATGTTAACATAGAAAACAATCAGCCAAACTCGTTTTTTTAATCACAAACCAGGAAGTAACTGTATCTCCTCACTCCTTCATTTATCTTCATACATCACACATCAAAGTGTGAGTTAAACAGTAACAACATGAAACAGAAAAAGAGCTTAAAGAGTCTCTTATTAGCACAACAATGACTCTATAACTACAGCACAGCTGGCTAATAATGCTAACGCTAATCATTAACACAACAGGTGCTAACAAGGTCTGTTCACTTAGCTCATTACCAAATCAATACAGAACATAAAGTCTAAGTTTGTATACAAATCAAATGAGGGATAAAAAAATACTTAGTCATTACTTTCAGAGGTGTAAGAAAAGTATGACATGAGAAACATTACTACACCTATATCTGACACTCATTACTATAATATGCATCATATTTCTTAAATACATCAAAGTTAATCATGAGTTCAACACAGCCTAGTGTAATAATAATTAAACATTATTATCAGTTACTATAAGTAACATAAATCAGTCATTTTTACTTTAAAACTAACATTATATTTAAAATTTCCTTCAGGATTAATAAAATTCATCTACTTTAAAACTGAGCAGGACAGATGTTAAAAACATAAGTACTGTAGGGTATATCAGCTACCTAAAGCTGCCAGCAGTGGTCTTTCTCTGTGTAAGGGACTCACTGAGAAAATTAGGTAATAATTGCATTATCCTACAGGACTAGGCAATATAGTCTCTCTCTCTGCTCTCGTGGAAGGCAGTCGCACTTTCTCCCTCTCCTTCTACCCTGCTTGCTTCTCTTGTCTTGTCTACTCAGAGCTTCTCATTGCACTGTCCTGAAGAACAAATTATGGAATTAAATGGTCTCTCAACACTATTGACACTGAGAAGTTTGGGTTCAGGGAGCCCACCTGCCCTGATGAGACGTTTGCAGCTGGATATGCGATGGAGTCGTATGCCTGGCTGCACTCTCTCTGGAGAGTGCAGAAGAGGACGTTATTCGGAACACGGACTGGGGTACTCTGCAGATTGGAATAGGAATGCCCTGGTATCGAAAATTAAAGAGGTCAGGCCAGCTGTCCGAGCCCCCAGAAGCTGCCTGAGGATTATACGATGGGCAGAGCTGATGGCTCTCAGACTGTATAAACTTTGGTTTGGATAACAGCTTGGAGGAAAAGTCTCAGCTCTGCAAAGGTTTGGATTCTTGAGGGACTAATGAATTGACTTTAAAGTAACCACCGTAAATTTTGGGGTTATTTGCAGAAAATGTGTCTGATCTCTCTTTTCGGCTCCCTACCTCGGCAGCTATTTTGACTGCCGCCATATCTCCCCAAGGACGTTGCTATGAGCCTTTATCCTCCCCAGCATTCCTGAAGATCAGCCCCCCCCACTGCCCCACCCTCTCCAAAACGCCTTTTACATACTTATCCCCATGCAAAAAGCACACGGATATGTGGAAGCGCTGTAATGGCTGCTGTGCCGAAAGGCCCCGGATGGCCGATGCTGGAGCTGGAGACATATGGGGGGCTGAGTGACGTCACAGGTAATAAAATGCATTTTAATATCTTTAAAACGGAAGCAGCACAAATGATGCTTTGAATATCTGTCGTGGTTCAGATATTCCTGTACGTGTGTACGTTTGAAAATGCGTGCGCTGCACTCTGAGTGAGGTGAGTAAACGGAGTGAATGTAGCCGCGGATGATGAGAAGATGAAAAGAACGATTGACATCTTTTTCGTTAACAATGTTAAATTAAGGCCTGATCTGTCCGAAAATCATAACCAATGCTCTGACACGGAGCCATCGACCTCCCAGGTTATGTCGAGCCATGGTCCGGAGACGACATCAGATAATGAGCCACATACGATCGACTCCAAACCAGAACCCACTGAAAATAAAAGGGGGAAGTGTATACATTTTGAAGACTGTGGCTTGACCAGTTTCCCTGGCTAAGTTACAGTAAAGCTGATAAGTTAATAAGTTAGAATTGTGTAGAATTGTGCTTCAAATAAAGAAATGTACGTTGACCACGGGTGCGTTTCCCAAAACATTCTTAACGCTAAGTACTTCATAACCTCATACTTACGAACATTGGTAAATTTCCGTGTGTTTCCCAAAAGCCTTCGTAACCCACGTCGTACTTAAACTCGTTTGTAAATCTACGAGTGGTCTGACCCTCTCGTAACTCGCCAAGTTGTTCTTAACTTGAAGTTCACGTGCAGTTCTGTCTGAAAAACGAAAGAGGGTGCTGATCATCCTTTGAAATACGCAACTCAGCACACGCGTGTATATACAATTTATTTAAATTTTCTTTTGAAAGCGTAATAACGTCACGTAAATTAGAGTCAGCGTCCTTACTTCAGTACTGCGCATACATGTACATATTGTGACGTTTCAGGTGGTCTCTGGTGGTCCACTGGCTGCGAGCCGGTTTGCATAATTCCCATGGAGCTTTGGGGGTGGGTTGTTGTGGGGTTAAAGTGTTGTAATTTAGCTTGGGGGTAAAGTAACTGGGGGTTCCAATTGTCTGTGTTAAAAAGTGTGCTTGGTGTGTGACTGTTTACCGCCGTTGTAGGACAGGTCAGGGATAGATAAAGGTCTGAGTGTGAGCGTGTGCAATTCTTAGTCTACCGTCATTCATTGCTGTTCATTCAGAGCATTCAGTTAAAACCTGCTCAAAGATGCTGTCGTGTCATTAACTCTCTTACTCTGTTTTTATGAAATAAAAAAACTAAGATTGCATAAAGTACAATATTATTTATTGATATACACATAAATTACATAAATGCAGTGGGGTTTTTCCAGTGTAACAGTCGTAGTAGTAAATTAATATATTGTGTCCCAAGCAATGGTTATTCATTGGCCTACTAAGCTTGTCAACTCTTAACCAATCAAATTCACTGATTAATCATGGACACACACAAGCCTATATATAGGTAGGCTTGGAATGCGATGGTGATAAAGTGAAATGTTATTTATTTATTTATTTGCATGTATGTAGTGTAAATACATTTTTGATGTTTGGTTTTATAATTATTGTTATAAAAGTTTTCGACTGGTCGAGCCTATTTGACGCAGACACGAGGGCGGAGTCATCTAAGTGCTACTTAGGGACTCGTTCATAAGTTTGTAAGATAAGAAGGCTTTTGGGAAACAGTCGGAAAAATCGCGTTCTTAAAGTTACGTCGTTCTTAAAGTTGTTCGTAAATCGCTACGTTCAATCACTTTCGGGAAACGCACCCCAGATTGTTAGTTAATCAGTTACAGGTAAATATTGCCTATTTGGAACATTTCTGAAAATGTTTTTTGGCTTGGAGAGACTCTTAAATCTCAGACTGAGAGAGTGATAACTCAGAAATGCATCACAGACCTGAACTGGAAAGGCTGAGGTTTTTTGAGATCCTGAGGAATTTCTGAAAAATCCCCCTCCTTTTTGTGGGCTATCAGCAAGCTATTATGTTAACTATTGCCAGGATATCATCCATGTGTGTGAGTCTGCGCGCACGCTGTGATAATAATTATAAGATAGATAGATAGAGATAGAGAGAGAGAGATAGATAGATAGATAGAGAGAGAGAGATAGAGAGATAGAGAGATAGATACTTAATATATTACAGTTAATTTCAGTGTCTATGTAAGGCAAAAAATAATCCATTGTATTTTATTTCGTTAGATAACAGGGAAATGAAACGAAATAGTTATTATACATTTATTTATCATAAATAACAATAAATAACACTAACACACAGCGCACACTCTTTGAGCTTTTCTATAATTTGTTTCATTGTTTCATGCCCTGGAGAGTTTGTCATGTAATTAGCGTATCAATAGGGCGCTAATGGCCTCTCAGCAGGGTGGCAGGCGAAGCGGGGGATTTTCCCCAGATGATAAATTTCACTGCATCTGCGCTTCCAGTGCAGTAAAACACAAAAGACAGCAGCCAGGAACTTCTGAAAGCTCAGATGAACAAAGCAGTAGACCTTCTTCTGATAAAGCACACACTCCTCTCTGAAAATCTCAGTGAAAATCCCAGCATACACTGAGGCCTCAGTGACATCAATGCCGCTCTCCTTCAGGTCCTCTTAGACCATTCCTCTTTGCACAACCGCTCTAAATTGTCCAGAATCCTGGGTCTTCTCCTCTGCACTCTCCTCTTCAGTTCACCTCACAGGTTTTCAATGGGGTTGAGGTCTGGGGACTGAGATGGCCATGGGAGCAGCTTGATTCTGTGTGTGGTGAACCATTTCTGTGTATATTTGGCCACATGTTTAGGGTCATTATCTTGCTGAAAGACACAGTGACGACCCATCTTCAGCTTTCGGGCAGAGGCCACCAGATTTTGTTTTAAAATGTCCTGGTATTTCAACGCATTCATGATGCCATGCACCCTAACAAGGTTCCCAGGGCCTTTGGAGGAGAAACAGGCCCACAGCATCACTGATCCTCCTCCCCATTTCACAGTGGGCATGAGGTGCTTTTCTGCATACTCAGCTCTTGTGTTACACCAGACCCACTTAGAGCACTTGTTGCCAAAAAGCTCTATCTTTGCTCCATCTGACCAAAGCACACGGTCCCAGTTGAAGTCCCAGTACTGCTTAGCAAACTCCAAACGTTTGTGTTTATGATTGTGAGTGAGAAAAGGTTTTTTCCGTGCATGCCTCCCAAACAGCTTGTTGGCATGTAGACAGTGCCTGATGTTTGTTTTGGAGACTTTGTGACCCCAAGATGCTACCATTTGTTGCAATTCTGTTAAAGTGAGCTTTGGAGAACTTATTTCTCTCATCATCCTCCTCACTGTGCATCGTGGCAAAATAAACTTGCGTCCTCGTTCAGGCTTGTTTACCACTGTTCCAGTTGTTTTAAACTTCTTAATTCATCTGACAGTAGATATGGACAAGGGTAGGCAAGTGGCAATTTTCTTGTAGCCATTGACTGACTTGTGAAGGTCAACACACACCTGCCTTACTTGAATGGTATGTTCCTTTGTCTTTCCCATGTTGAAGAGAAATGGCCTATGTGTCACTTCATATTTATACCCCAGGGAAACAGGAAGTTGTGAACTACTAATTAAATGTTCCTACATACTCTGATCAACTTTGTAAAGTACTGTAGAAGTGACAGAAATACTTTAATTACATTTATTTCCTAAGAATTGTTAGGGGTGCCAATAATTGTGGAACAGGTGATTTTATGAAGAATAATTATTTTATTTTTTAGGGATTTTTTCCCCCTTAAAATTCACTTGAGTTGAAGGATACATTTTCTACAATTTTCAGTGTGAGAGTATGTTTCCGCAATAAAAACGGAATTTTTTAAAAATATCTTAACCAGGGGTGCCAATAATTTTGGAGGGCACTGTACATGGTTCAAATACATTTGTTTCCAAAAAATTCTTAGTGGTGCCAATAATTGTGGAACAGGTCATTTTAATGGAAATAATTATTTCTTAGTCAGGATTTTTTTTTTTTTTCCCACTTGAGTTGAAGGTCGTTTTTTTTCCTAAATTTTTTAAGAGTGAGATTAAACTTCTGCAATAAAAAATTTTAAGGTTTTTAACACATTTTAACTAGGGGTGCAATCACTGTTTCTCTAAGCTGTACGCGTGCGCACTGCTGACACGGTCTCTGCGTCCAGAAAATCTGCGCTGCGCACAAAAAAAAAAAATCCAACCTGAATTTAAAATAAAATAAACACAATTAATTCTGTACTATTTTGCAATGTGAGTCAGTGAGTGACCGGTGACTGGCTGCTCCAGTCAACGATGCGATTCACAAACATATTTACGCAGCTGGTATAACAGTGTCCTTACGTTCCACCACACGTGTGTGTTACCTAGCAAAGCGGTGTGGCCAGGGTTGTCAGGTTCGTGAATTTCACGCCAAATTGGGCTTGTTAAAATCCCGTCACGGGCAAGAATTCAAGGGTGGTGGGTGCGGCTTTTTGGGCTACTTTTAAAAATTACCGCGGCCACCAAAAAACAACAAAAAAAGTGGTTGTTGGAAGATTGAATGCAACAATAAGAATGAGAACATAACGACCTAAGGAAGTACAGCAGAGAGAGAGAGAGAGAGAGAGAGAGAATGAATGAATGAAGAGAAGACAGTCGCTAGCTAACATGCCAGGTAAATAGGAGAAATATGGGTATTGCAAGGACTGGGTTTAAAAAAGAAAAAGGTTTGATGTAATGGTTTAAAAGTATTCCTAATGCTGAGAAAAAGGCAAATTGCAAATACTGCAAATGTGAAATGAAGTAGTAAGTTCCTTTCCTTTTTTTTTGCTAATTATGTTACTATTAAATGTTCTTGACGGGGATATAAATCTGTTATAAAAGAACTAATGCTACTACATTATTATATAATAGTGTAGTTAGTACTGTAATTAGATTATTTTAATAAACCATGTAACTTGGATGGATGCGTGACCACAGTGCTTTGGGGTTTGTTATTACCAACCCTGTAAAGCTGCTTTATGACATCAGTTGTAAAAAGTGCTTTATAAATACATTTGATTTGATTTGAGTGCACGATGTTGCTCACAGTGGTTCAAGGCACCGCTCAGAGAGTTTGTGTGTTTGCTCAGACATGAAAAATTAGAGGGAACATTGGGTGCAATAATTATGGAGGGTGCTGTAAATGAATGAATGTTACTTCTATAGCACCTTTCTCAAAACCAAGGACGTTTTACAAATCAACACAATCCATTTACAAACTTAGAACTCAACCACACACACCGGCAAGGAGCGGTAGCCAATCACACACAGCAAGCACTCAACCATAAGTGACCGTCCACCTGGAGGACGGCATCGAGCACTAGGGTCACAAGAACAGGGTGCCAACCATATGAATAACAATCTCCTAATAATGACTGAAGAAATGGCAGATCATTATTATTGTCATTAATTAGATTCATTTATTTTTTGTGCTTACACACATTGAAATTTTATTTACGCATTTAACCCCTCCATGCAGTGAAACACACACTAGTATGTACACACTAGGCTGTGAGAACATGTGCCTGAAGCAGTGGGCAGCCCTGTCCACAGTTCCCAGGGAGCAGTTGTAGGTTAGGTGCCTTGCTCAAGAGCACTTCAGTAATGACTTGCATAGGGATCGAACCGGCGACCTTTCAGTCACAAGACCAGATCCCTATACACCAGACACGACTGCCCCCATAAAGCAAAGCAAATGATGAAGCAAAGAAGAAGAAAGTGTATGAAAGGCTTCAAAATCTGGCTCCACAAATAAGAAAGTTTGTGTAACTGTAGACTCAAATTTAACTTTTAAACCACATTTTAACAATATTACCCAAACTGTCTTATAATTTAAGGAATATAACGTGAGTTCAACCTTATCTCAATCTGTAAGATGCTAAGAAATGGTCCCATGCTTTTGTATTTTCTATATTATATAGATTGTATTTTCTATATTATATTATCTATATTAGACTTTAATTTGATGACTTCTCTTCAGCTTTAATAAAATACATTCTCAACTTGGCTGAATGACAGAGGACAGTTACCTGGTAAAATATTGTAATGAGTTTCCGGGTCAACCCTACCACATGATGTATCACAAATAATAAATAAATAAACAAATAAATGAAAATGTGAACTAAATGATATCACAAACGCAGCTTCAGCTTCCACAGTAAATTCATTATTTGTAGACAAGCTCCTCTGTGTTTACATCTTTACTTTCAGAGACAAACACTGTTATTAAATATTTGTATGTAACAGTCTGACGCTCTGTGTCTGACAGTACTCTGTGGTTCCTTACTGTTCTGTCTGAAGTCAGTGATTAATTGTATAATAAGGGACAGACGTGTTCTGATGGTTAGGGATCCAGTCTTGTGACCGGTTTGATCCTCTGACAGCTCTTAACTGAAGTGCCCTTAAACAAGGTACCTAATCACAACTGCTCCACGGGCACTGTGGGTAGGAGCTGCCCACCACTTTGGGCACAAGTTCTCACTGCCCCGTAGTGTGTGTGTTTCACTGCATGGACGGATTAAATGTGGAGGTCAAATTCCTCTGTGTAACACACTGATCAATAACTCTGCACTTTCACAGTTTTTAACACATTGACTGTCACAGCTGTTTGTTGTTTCGTTACATTGACCTGAATTGACATGAATGTTGATGGTTGTTTAGTCATAATTATGTGTGTGTGTGTGTTTGCGCGCATCTGGGCATTGACTTTCACAGAAGCCATAATTTACTTTGCGATATTTGCGTCACACGAGTTCACCTCTCCAGATGAAGCCGAACGATTCATAGCCACTATGACCGGGTGATTCAGGCATGTTTATATTTACTATTTACTCTCTATATCCGTTTTAAACAGTTCATGTTAACTGTGCTTTCCAGTTAAACTTGAGCTTTGACTGTACAGTGTTACAGGGTGATATTCGTATACATCTTGGCACACTGTTAACTTTATTTGGTAGCTTTGATATGCTTTATCCTATAGTTGACATGTGTCGCAATATTTTGTTACATGTTTTTGTCAACCAAAAAGTTGTTGGCTGTGATAATGTAATATGAGGAGTGCACTGAGCTCTCTTTCTTGTGCACGCTGTGTGTGTACGAGGTGAAATCTTTTCATAATTGTTCATAACTATTTGAGCTCGCATTATATGTGTGTGTGTGTTACTGCAGACACACTTTTTCATAATTGTTCATAGCTGTTTGAGCTCGCTTTTGTGTGTGTGTATTACTATATATACATTTTGTTTCATAATTATTAACAACTGTTTGAGCTCACCTTTGTGTGTGTGTGTGTGTGTTACTGCATACGCGTTTTATTTCAGTATTGCTCATAGGCGGAGCCCAGATGTTTCGTTTGATACTGTTCTATCGGAGGCGTTGCTCATGTGGGTTTGACTCCTTTTGGAGTTTAGTATTATATGTGTTACGGGGTGTCTTTGTCCATGTGGTTATTGTTGTATGTGTATTTGTGTGTTTACTCTTGTGTTTATGAGTAGGGTTTTTAGTTTTCCTCCCTTCCTCTTCTTCTTTCCCCTCAATCATCGGTTCTACATTTACCATACTCAATTAAATGGCGGATTCTAATTTAAGGACACCATCTGGTGGGTATCCCATACGATTCTTAACTTGGAATGTGAGAGGACTGAATAACCCGATTAAATGCATAAAAGTATCTAATCATTTGAATCATTTTAATGCAGATGTGGTCTTTTTACAGGAGACACACCTCAACAATGCAGATCATCACAAACTGAACTTTCCCTGGGTTGGCGAGTTTTTCCATTCTAAATTTAACTCTAAAATTAGGGGGGGTCGCAATTCTAATTAAAAAAGGAATACAGTTTGCTATGGGTAACGTCTTTGCAGACACAAATGGCAGATATTTAATTGTGCAAGGCCTCTTATTTAACACTCCAGTACTACTTGTAAGTGTTTACGCCCCAAATTTTTTGCATAAGTTATTCAAAGCTATTCCATCTTTAAACACCCATTCTTTATTCTTGAGCGGAGACTTTAACTGTGTAGTTGACCCAATTTTGGATCATTCATCCCTCCATACTAGGTCCCGCTCAGCAATGTCTCAGGTTCTTTCAGATTTCTTAACTGATAATTCTATAGTAGATCCTTGGAGACTTAACAATCCATGTGCCAAGGTGTTTTCTTTCTACTCAAACCCTCATAAAAGTTATTCTCGGCTTGATTACATGTTCATAGATATCTCACTTACTTCAAGTGTGACCTCTTCCAATTATCATTCAATTGTAATTTCAGATCACGCCCCTCTCACTGTCGATGTGAAATTGCCTAATTGTCCCCGTGTTCTACCACTATGGAGATTTGATCCATTATTATTATCAGATTCTAGTTTTAACTCATTCATTATATCTTCATTAGATGACTTTATGACCAATAAAAATGACTATTTCAGCTTCTCTTTTATGAGAATCCCTCAAAGCGTTCTTATGAGGACAAATCATTTCTTTTACCGCTCACCGCAATAAAATGCAGAAGCTCAAGCATCAAGATATTTTGTCAGAAATGACAAAACTTGAAGTTTGTCACAAACCAAACAACAGTTTTGCAGAAATGTCGTTTAGACCTTCAGGTTAAATTTGACTTGATCTCGACATCCAGGGCAGAGCGGCTTCTTTTATTTTCACGTAGTAATTATTATGAACATGGTGAAAAAATCTCTAGGTTATTGGCCCATCAATTTAAGAGACGGGCTACGTTTCGTCTGATTCCTTGTATTAAAGGCCAGAGTGATGAGCTGTATTCAGATTCACACTCTATCAACAAAATTTTCAAATCGTTTTATTCTGATCTTTATCGATCGGACATTGAGGTTTTTACTTTTCTAGACAAACTGGTTTTCCCTGTTGTGGACTCATCATTTGCAGATCAGCTTGATTTACCACTGACCCAAAAAGACATAGAAATCTCTATTAAGACCATGCAAAACAACAAAACGCCTCGCCCGGATGGATTTCCCATTGAATTCTATAAGAAAATTGCTGATAAATGTATTCCCCTTTTATTAGCAATTTTCAACGAGTCCTTATCCTCTGGAACTTTGCCACAAACTATGAATCAAGCATCCATCTCGCTACTCTTGAAAAAAGAGAAAGACCCCACACAGTGTGGGTCATATAGACCTATTTCTCTTTTAAATGCAGATGTAAAGATTCTGTCCAAAGCCCTGGCACTGAGATTGGAACATGTTCTCCCTAATATATCATGTGATCAAAATGGCTTTATCAAGGGACGCCAGCTCTATTTCAATATCCGGACACTTTTAAATGCTATTTTTAATGGAACACTCCACCTACTCCCCTGAATTGATCATTTCACTTGACGCAGAAAAAGCATTTGATCGCGCTGAATGGAACTATTTGTTTGCTGTTCTGCAGAGATTTAAATTCGGAGAGAAATTTATTTCATGGACAAAGATGTTGTATACTACACCCCAAGCTAGTGTACACACTAATGAACTTCGTTCTGAATATTTCCCGTTAACACGCGGCACTAGACAGGGTTGCCCCCTC
>BRDA01008398.1:59757-78728 GCA_036984385.1 Crenuchus spilurus | reverse complement strand
GTCGAAATTTTTACACACCCCTGTGAAAAGGAGTCGGTGATTGGGACGTAACTTATAAATTTCACAGTCCTCTCCTGACACTTTAAATATTCAATGCAGGGTTAGTGGCTGAGGAAAAGTGTCCCCACACATTTTTAAAGCTGTAGAAATAAAACCACATACAATTTCTAAATGCCTCTGTTTATTTAGTTCTGAGCTCAAAAGTCTTGGCCAGAAATGTTTAGAGTGTGTTTTTTCAGAATTTATCAGCACATCTGAAAACAGGTTTTTGGAAAGTCTAAGTTTAGAGCAGATTTAATCAACATATAGATTTATGACACTCTTACTGTTTAACACTGTTGTTGCTGAGTTTGGGCTGAACAAAAGTCTGTGTGACACTTTGGGAAAAATAATTCTAGATGGGTGTAATTTGTAAAAAAGTGAAGCCATGTCAGACTACATCAGTGTATGAAATACCCTCAGACTCCAGTGGGTTAAAGATAAAAGCTCAAGTTCATTGTTTTTACAACATTAGTTGGATGTTGCCATCAAAATTAAATACATAATTCATTATCCACTCTCCTGTTTTCTGTTCCTGTGTCAGGTATTGTTAGGTATTGTGTGCAAATATAAAAATGGCCAACCTCAGTTCAAACTTATGGGTGGTGTTACAGTAGGGGGGTGGCTAAAAGTCCCCGTATTGTGTAATAAAGGGAGCCCTACCTGAGCCCACAAAAAACTGACTGGCTTTTAATTTTTCACAGTGTGTAGGTTGGTATGCTCTCTGGGTGGCCAAATATATGTGTAAAAACACTGACAAAATGATTAAGGGACATGTAGTTCTTTTTATCCTCAGATATCATGCTGTAATACCAGTCAGTAGTTTCTTGTTGTACATTTATTAAACATGCTAAAGCAGTTAACTTATATAGAACAGTTACCAGTATTTTAATCACATGGCCTCTGTTCTCATTTACATGAACATTTTCAGATGTGAATTTCGATATGTAAATTCTTTAAATATTATGCCCCATGAAATGAGTAAGCTTTTCTGTTTCCTGTTGAGGAAGACCCATAATATATCAACACGCACCGCATGCTTTTCCTGTGACTGACAGGAGCGAAGCTCCTGTGCTAATTAGACTTCATTAGTTTTTCCCCAAAGTTTTACTCCAGACAGGCATTCCTCTATCTTTGGCAGTGAGAGACCAAAATATGGGTACTAAATTTAAAAAAATTATAAAAATGCAGATTTACACATTAATCTTATATGACAGGCGATTATTTTGCTCTCTTGGCATTGTGCCATACACTCTCAATCTATATGTGAGCTCAAGGATGCTGGTTGAACAAACCACATTTTCAGAAAATTTGGGCACTTCCTAAAAAAATTTTTACTGAAACTGGTAATCTTAATTTGTTAACTTGAACCTTTTTTTAACAGATTGAAGGACAAATAAAAGTGTGTAGTATTTCAAATGATGAACTGATGTTTGTTACATAAAAACAAATTTTGAAATGTATGTCTGCAACACACTCAAAAAAGTTATTTTGTCAGAGGCAAAATAAGAATTCAGTAAGAGTGAGAAGTATAAGTAACATTATTCTGGAAGTCTAAACAATTAGCAAACAACTAGTAACTAGTGAGATCATCATGATTGGGTATAAACGGAGCATCAACCAAAGGCTTAGTCTTTACAGGCTTGGATGGGTTGTGATTCACCACTTTGTGCCTTTGAGATAGAATTGCCAGTCAGTTCAAAGACAATGTTTCTTAGTGCAAGATTGCAAACAATTCAGTTCTTTCACCATCTACAGTTCACAATATCATGAAAAGAGGATTCAGGTAGTCAGAGGAAATCTGCATAAAGGCCAAGGGCAGAAACTGCTGCTGAATGTGTGTGACCATCAATCCTTTAGGTGGTATTGTTTTACAAACAATGATGCTACAATGTTCAGTCAGCCATGGACAGGCAAGCAGGAACGTATGTTCAGTCACTCACAAACAAGTTGAGCAGTGGCTGTGCAGCAATGGGAAGCATGGCGGGAATGGCTGTAAAGTCAGCTGCAGGCAGGACAGCAGGAGCAGATGCATCATCAACCATGGATACTATGGCAGGAGCAGTTGCTTTTTTGGCCATGGGCGTGATGGCAGGAGTGGCTGCTTCATCAGCCTCAGGTAGGAAGAGAGAGTAGGAAGAGAGGCAGGAGTGGCAGCATCACTCATGAAGACAGACTGAGCTATGTCGATGTCCATAGAGGTGCTAAGGTGCAACAACATCCACAGAAGCAGGCAGAGCAGAAATGGAATTGGGCAGGCTGAGCTATGAGGACATCCATGGAGCAAGCCTCTCTGATCATGGATGCTGACTTGCAGGTCACCTGCTGAATAGGTGCATTTGTGGACTTCCTTCCATGATCCTTTCATCCTCCTCATTTGTGACTTCAGGATTCTCACCTCTTCTTTCTTCAAAGTTCAAAGTTTCTTTTAAGTTTCCTGTCTTTGACCTGAGTTCAGCTCACTTTCATCAGTGTTTAAGCCTCCCATGGCCAAATTCAGAGGTAGAGTGGCATCTAACTCCTTGATGGTCTCAAAATTCCTCGTGCTCATCGTCCCATCTGAGAGTCCACTTGAAAAGAGCGCAAATGCATCTCAGTTGTGCTTCACTTTTGTCAAGCCTGCTTTATTTATATACATACAGTATTCAGCAAAGTGAGTACACCCCTCACATTTCTGAAAATATTTTATTATATCTTTCATGGGACAACACTATAGAAATGAAACTTGTATATAACTTAGAGTAGTAAGTGTACAGCTTGTATATCAGTATAGATTTACTGTCTTCTGAACATCACTGAACACACAGCCATTAATGTCTTTATAGGTTGCAGCAAAAGTGAGTACACTTTACAGTGAAACTCTAAATTGTGTTGTCCCTCTCTGGTGTCATGTGACTCATTGAGAGTTACAAGGTTCCCGGTGTGAATGGCGAGCAAGGCTATTAAATTTGGTGCTCTGGGTACAATTCTCTCATATTTGCCACTGGATACTCAACATGGCACCTCATGGCAAAGAATTGTTGTTCTCCACAAAGATGTCCTAGGCTGTAAAAAGATTGCTAACATCCTGAAACTAAGCTAGAGCATGGTGACCAATGTCATACAGCAGTTTTCTATGACTGGTTCCACTGAGTTCAGCTTAGGTCACCAGGGTTGATCAAAGAAGTTGAGTTCATGTGTCCAGCGTCATATCCAGAGGTTGGCTTAAAAAAAGAGACACATGAGTTTTGCCAGCATTGCTGTACAAGTTGAAGAAGTGAGAGGTCAGCCTGTCGGTTCTCAGATTATGTGCCACACACTGTATCAACTCGGACTGTATGGTCTCACAAGGAAGCCTTTTCTGAACCTGATGCACAAGAAAGCCCGCAAACAGTTTGCTGAAGACATGCAGTCCTAAGAGCATTACCAAAACCATGTCCTGTGGTTTGACGAAACCAAGATAAACAAGAAGCCTTGTGTGGCTCAGATGGTGTCCAGGATGTGGCAGCACCTTGGTGAAACGTACCAAGATAACCTACAGTCAAGCATGGTGGTGGTATAATCATAGTCTGGGGCTGCATGAGTGCTGCCATCACTGTGGCACACTTGTGGGGCTGCATTGCAGTTTTGTAACATGTTAATGACCACAAACACACCTCCAAGATGACAACTGCCTTGTAGAGGAAGCTGAAGCTAAAGGTGATGGACTGTGCAACACTTAAACTCAATTGAGAACCTGTGGGGCATCCTCAAGTGGAAGGTGAAGGTGTCTAACAACCACTTGCTCAGTGATGTCATGGAGGAGTGGAAAAGGATTCCAATAGCAACCTGTGCAGCTCTGGTGAATTACATGCCCAAAAGGGTTATGGCAGTGCTAGATAATAATGATGGTCACACAAAACATTGACACTATGGACACAATTTGGCACACAGTTTCACTGTGAGATGTACTCACTTGTGTTGCAGTTATTATGACATTAATGGTTGTGTGTTGTGTTATATTCAGAAGAAAGTAAATCTATACTGTTATACAAGCTGTACAGTGACTACTCTTAAGTTATAGCCAAGTTTAATTTCTATAGTGTTGAAAAGATATAATCTAATATTTGCAGAAATGGGAGGGGTGTACTCACTTTATGTGGATACTGTATATGTATGTCAGTGTGTAATCAGTTGGGGACAGTGTGTGCAATGTTTATTTTTATATTCACTTTCTTCTTTTCCTTCTTTACTTTCTTTCATCTCCAAAAACCATTAAGAACTGCCTTCAACACATTTAGTGCTAAAACCACACCCCTAATGATGTTCTGCCTTATAACCCGTTTCTTTTTTCAAATGTTAACAGCGTATCAAACATACTGATGGAGGATTTTTTTTTGTGTTAGGCCCTGTCAAAGGCATGGGAATCTACAATGAGTGACTCAAGGACATTCACATCTCACCAGCTGAATAAACATGAACTGTCCTTTTCTAATTTGCAGGCGTACGCTGTTGTAAGTCACAAGGTCACTGGAAGTAATAAAGACTTGTGCGTGAAGAAGGGACTATGTCTGTATTGGCCTTGTGGGATTGACCAGTAATTCCCACTTCTCTGTGCTTATCTTTAATGCTGAGTGAAAAACATTTCATTTTGTTGCGCCCTACACATTATTCATGCCAGTCACTCCAAGTGCTGTTTAGTAATTTTGTATGCTATGTAGTTCATCATCATAAGCACTGTACCTAATGCATACAGCATGTTCCCCTGATGTACTTCAGTAAAACAATTTGATGTTCAGTTGTGACAAATATATTTATATGCATATGTCTGAGTCACTACAGACACTTTTTGCTTTTATTGGCTTCCAGCACTGCAGTGATAAAAACAGCCGGTGCCGCTCAGAAATGAACATCCTGGCAGCATGGCAGCGGGGCTACACGGGCCGAAATGTTGTCGTCACCATCCTAGATGATGGAATAGAGAGGAATCATCCAGATCTGGCACAAAACTATGTAAGTGCTTGAAGCCAAAATGATTCATTGCTCCTTCCATATGTGGCAGGTGAGGACATGCCCGACTTGTTTTGAGGTGGATTTTAGCACATATTTAAAAATGTATTGTAAGCAACTGAAACCACTCTCCTGTTAATTATACCACTGGAGAATAAACAGAACTAGCCCTTGCCTGACTTGGGTGAATTTATATTTGGTTCCCTCTGTATATTCCTCCTGTACAGGGATGTACACTCCATATTGTTGATCTGGGAGACTACAGTAAGAACTGTATAGAATTCTGGCTCACTACTGTGCCTCTTACCAGCTCAGGAGGATGCAACCTTGCCATAAATACACTTCATATTGCCGGCTGACACTTTGGATTACAACACTAAGTTATGGCCTGTGCTGGACCCAATTTATTACCCCCCTTCTTATAGTGTGAAAGATGAGAGATGGCCCAAATGAAATGAAATCTTGGGCAATATAATATGTTATATATTTATTTATTTTCCTTTTTTTTGTACTTTTGCTTTTGCTAAACGTGATATATATTTTTTTTCCTTCTTGCTTTTACCCAGGATCAGTTGGCTAGCTATGATGTGAATGGTAATGATCATGACCCGACCCCACGATATGACTCCAGCAATGAAAACAAGTGAGTATCATCAGTCAATTTTCAATTAAATTTGATCAATTTTTATGCAGAGTTATTTGTGTTATTTAAGTCATTAGGGAAGTCCTAATCAGTTCATCAAAGTCCTGATTTAATTAAAGAAAAATGTTGGATGCATTATGGGCAGTGCTGTCATATTTATATGTTATTCATATAAAGGCCCACTAACAAGCTCTGTGGCCTCAGTGACGCGCAGTATGTCTTCATGTGAATGTTAATGTGTGTATGTGAAGCACCAACTCCCAAAAGCCATAACTTAGAATTGTTCTGCTTTCATAGTCTTGTTATACATGCTATGTCACGGGTATGTTACTTAATGACTCAGAAGTCTTGAGTTTACCACAAAGGAATTTGATGTTTTATCCCATATTCAGCTGGCTGGGGATGGGCTTCATTGTGAAGGTGAGACATGTAAGACACTTGAATATTTTGGGAACAAGCGCAATGTGGATTTTAATTGAAAATGCCTCCATCTGTTAATAAACACCTGAATTAATGTTTGCTCTTGTTTCTCATGCTTCAGCTTTGCGTGTCTGAAAGCTGAGAACTTCAAAGTGCTGCTTTGTAATTTCCTATCTTGGTATTTTATATTCAACCAACAATGCAAAGATCCTCAATTAATTTTCTCCTCTTGCACTCAGAGCTTCTGTGTATGCAGTATAGAATGTGCCTGTTGAAGCAGAAGTATTGAGCAGAAGAGAAAAAAATCAATTAAAAGAATGCTTTAGTGTGCAGGTTTAGAAATTGTAAAGACACAGAGAGAAAGAGCGAGAGAGAGATAAGAAAATGGTAGAATGATAGAGAGATGGAGAGAAGTACATGACTTAAGCACCTGGCCTGAAGTAGGGTTAGTTTCTTTAATATTCTCTACCATTCTGGACACACACGCGTGTGCGCGCGCGCACACACACACACACCTCATTAACTGAGTTCTAATGGAGCTTGGCTGCCACTATGTAAGGCACTGTAATGGTATGTGGTTCAGGCCACACACTTATTTCATGGAGTTCAGCTATGGACTCCACAGGGAACTGGGAACAGTTATCCCCAAGGGCTCCAGGCTTTGTAGCCTCAACCTCCCCAGTCCATGTTAATTCCAACTTTCAGACCCTCTCTGCTACATTCAGGTTTAGTTCTTGGGTCTGGCTGTGATATTTAAGCTCCTGTATGTGGCTTAATGTCATGTTACCTTTCTTATCTCTGTGCCTCACCAGTGTTTGTGCATGTAAGTCTTCTTTTAACTCTTGAAAGATTGTCTAAAGCCCTATTTGGACTGGGATTTACTTTTAGTTGTGATTAGTTTTACATGGGTAGATGTGCTAATGTAATCATTTCTAGAGTTTCTCTGTGATTTTAGTTCTGTTCAAATGCACCATGCAAGTCAGTGTCAGGACTGTGAGCTACTGTGTCAGTAAAGGTTCTGGCACCTTTGACCTTCTGCAAAACAAGACAGAAATAAGCAAAGATTCTCAAGGAGGCATCTATTTTAATCATGCATAGCACAGATGCTGACCTAATGGTTTTTACCATGTGTTCAGACTGCTTTTGCCCAAACCTGGTTGTGCCAGGTTTTCTAGTTGTGAACAGTGGAAGTTGCATTACCTACAGAATTTTGAGTGACAGCAGTGCAACGTTAGACCAACATGTAGCCACTACCATCTCATTTATACTGACACGTCTAACCTTTGTGAACCTGTCGTAATTATTACAGACATCCCGTGGTTAAAGTTGCATTACCACACCTAGCTAACCAGGTAAAGCTAATCCTGAATGAATGATGGTTACACTTATATAGCGCCTTTCTCAAACCCAAGGACGCTTTACAATCAACACACTCCATTTACACACACTCAATCACACACCGGCGAGAAGCGGCAGCCAATTGCTCACAGCGTACTCTCAACTGGAAGCGAACGTCCACCTGGAGGACTGCATCGAGCACTAAGGGGATCACCCAGGACAGAGTGCCAACCAAACATACATACACACATTCATACACAGACATACACACCAGGGTCATTTTTTTAGAGTAGCCAATTCACCTGATCTCCATGTTTTTGGACTGTGGGAGGAAACTGGAGTCCCCGGAGGAAACCCACGCAGACACGGGGAGAACATGGAAACTCCGCTCAGATGCGGACTCGAACCCAAGACCTCAGCACTGAGAGGCGAACGTGCTAACCACTAAGCCACCGTGCCGCCATCCTGTGTAAATACGGCTGTGTAAATGTGCATTTTCCACCAACATTCTGCCACTGTATTGTAACGAGGTCCTCAGGCCAATCAGGAGCTTTATGGATGTGGTGATATGTGAGGGCATTAGGAGAACAGTATTGAGAAATGCATAGTTATTAGTACATGAGGAGATAAGCACACAGACACCCCCATCCCTCTGTCTCACTCTGTGGCTTGCATTCTTACTCTCTCTAGGCATGGGACTCGGTGTGCAGGGGAGGTAGCTGCTGTGGCCAATAATTCACACTGCATAGTGGGCATCGCCTATAATGCTCGAATTGGAGGTATGATCTTTTCTTTAAAAATCCACTTCACATCAAATCTACTGTCAAATAAATGTCAGAAGTCATATCTGTTTGTGTATCTATTTCTGACAAGTGTTTTTCTGTTGGATCTTTTTATTTCTTCTTTTTTTCTTTTCACATCTGTCCTGATTTCTTTATCATCCTCAGTTAGCTCTTACTCTGGAATGTTTAATACATGTCTATTCAGACTTGTAGCAATTAATTAAAAAGCTGGTTATTAAGAACTAATTCAAAACATATTAAACTATTAAGCAGCAACAGCAACAGCCGAAGCTGCTATGACCGGATTATTCTGCATGTGTGCGCGCGGAACCTGTGAGAAATTTGTACATATCCTGTCAGTCGTGGCTGAGAAGGGCCGTGCGCTCATTAATCTCCCGGACTGTGAGCAGGCCGACATTCATGCGTTCGTAAGCAATTAATCCTGTGAAAAGGCCAGGCCATTTTAATCAGAGAGTAGATTCGGAATATGCCACCTGCCATCTGTGGTGGTTTTGTTCTCACTTGCAGCTGTGCTGAGAGATGCGCATATTTGCTTATTGTACTCGCAGGTGGCACGGATGATACTAGTGAACGTGTCTGTTGCTTTGAGTTGTTGGAGTTTAGCTTGCAGTCGCCCCAGTCAGCTGTCTTGCTTAAAAGTGGGCGAAGGTTCCGTGATGCAACTGGGAGAAACTGGATTGGGGCGATTTCAAAGGCATCTGTCACTTGAGTGATGTTTGTTTTGTTGGTCTCCCAGACATGCACAAGCATCTCGCCTCCCTCTCACCTTCTGTGCTTCATTAAAGAATCTGAATTGATTCAAATTTCTTATTACCACTGAAGGCTGTTACTGAAGGAGTTATTCTAATGTACATTGTAGGCAAGTCAATGAACATTGTGTTATTGTATCTGATCAGAGTGACTTTGTCTTAGATCAATACTGACTTTGTACCATGCATAAATAATGAAAAAGGTCAGAAGGTCACGCAGAGTAAATAAGATGCTTCTGCACCTTCTTGAATCACTCATTAGAGGCTCTGCTGTCTTATTATGCCACAGTCTGTATAGATTTAGTGAATTAAATTTAATAGATTTAATGAAACATTTTTGGGACAGAACAGTAGATGAAATTTAGAGCTTGCAGTCAAGGATAGACAGACATTTATATTTTTGCTGTTGTTGCTGCTACTCTCTTTAGCTGTTGAATGTATGTGTTAACATCCTAGTACCAAAATCATGGGCATGACAACTTTGAAATGTACTTTTTCCTGTGTTATAGACCATTTGCCATGAAATAACATGGAACTGCTTAATTTAAGTAGGTTGTACCTTAATTTTAGGTGCTGAAAATATTGTGCAAGTGTTACTTTACATTTTGGATTCAAGAAGGCATGTGAGGTGAATATTTGAAGCGGTGGGCACCCAAGAGCACTACAGCTACAGATTACCACTACAGGTAATGACTCCTGGGCAAGTCTTGAGCGTCCTGGATGACTCTAGACCGTGGACTGGGCAGATTTTCCTACAACAGCTGAGGAATTTTTTTGTGTGTTTTGTTGACATAAGGGAATGCACCATATAAATTGAACTATGGTAAAGACACTGTTTGAAGGGCTCAAACTGAACTCATTATGTTCACTCTGTAAGCCAACCAGACAACATTTATAATACATGCTTCTATTCTATGCAGTTTAAAATGTTTCATTTAGCAACTGTCATGAAAAATATTTAATATAAAATCTGCTAAATATGTGATATTTAAAAACTAGGTACATGAAATTCAAACTTTGTCTTGAATTTAGTGGAGCCCTACATATGTGCATTTCTCCCTACTGCTATAATACAAAAACTCCCTTAGACACTCCAGTCTTCCATAATTCACTTGGAATTTAATGAGAAGTCTATTATCACATCCCTCAGGTACTCTTTAACTCCCATGATTCCTAATCAGCAGGATAAACCAGAGCTCACACTGAAAATTTTACCATCTATATTTTCATGTCTCTAATTTCCGCTGTATGTCCAACACAGTCAGTATTCCCCTTTATATCTTTGACAGGCTTTGGCTGGTGGTTTTTCTCACAGATCTTTTCTCCATATGAGTCAAGTCTGTCTGCTTTTATTCTGATATTGTAAATGTTTTCTTTGTTTACAGAGAAGGAGGGTTACACTTTAGACATTTTTTCTTTTCCAGTTTCACCTTTTAGGGGAGCTTTTAATACCAAGTTAAGTTAGTACAGTTCCCTAAAGCCTTAATGAAATGTCTATGACATACTTTGTTGAAAATATCAAGATGTTTAAACACAGCAGAACCCTTTCTCAGCCTTTCTAAACAACCCTACTCAGAATGACTTTTTTGAGTGCCTATTCCATCTTAAGCCTCCCTTTCTTTCAAGGGGCTGTCCACAAAGATTCCACCCAATGAGAATTAATCTGACATCACACAGTGTCTGAGATAAATGATAGAAAAACGTGAGTTTTCTGGACTCAGACTTTTACCTAATCCAGCACCACTGATAGATCAAAGGTACTAATTTGAGTCGTATTACAATTTACAAATAAATTAGAGGTGCCAACATTAGCGCATTAATTAACATGTCAATGTGAATGATGTTTAATGCAGATTTTTTTAAAAATGCTGTTAACACATTACATTTTTTACCCTGCACTGTGATTGATGTTACTTTTGTGAGCAATCCTGTTCTTTTGAGCAACTCTTTGGTAAGATTTAAAGGAAGTGAGTTGCAATTGAGAGTAATTTATTACTGTCCCCAAATTTCTATGAGAGAGAGCAACAGAGGGAGATGTGTTAGTGAGAATTAAAGCAGTGATCTGAAAAATAAAATTGGGTGTGTGTGTGTGTGTGTGCGCATGTGTGTTTCAGCCCTGTCCTTGGTCAAACATACACAATCAAACAAAATATAGATTGTCTAGGTTAAAATTTTTAAATCATACCCTTCAAATATTACCCTTTAATATTCTTTTTCAAAAAAGTCTCTTGAATTGCCAAAGTAAAGAGAATTAATTAACTTATATATTATTGTCAGTACTAAACTTGGCAGAGTCATGTTTTGCTGAACAATTTGGCAAAGAAGATAAGACGTGATGACACTAATGGTATTATATTCAGAAATACATCTCTTTTTACGTATGTATTATGTACACTTATTGAACTGTAGTGTTTGTTTTTCCAGAAAGTGTTTATTTATGATCAAATTTGACCACACATTTGACCATTACATTCACAGATCACATAACTGTGATAACAGTCAAAAATTAATCACAATAAACTTGTCAACATACTGTGTTTAGTTGCAAAAAACATTTGATAATCACACCAATATAAATATAACAGAAAATCAACAGAACAGTAGTCAACTCACTGAACCTCACTGTACGTGGTTAAAACACTGACTTGGAGTTGAAGAGTCAATTCTTTGGATGTCAATTCCCCACCACCATCTCTTTGTATACACAAAGCTACTATAAGTCAGAAAAAGCCTGTAAACCTCTTGTGAATTTGTTTAAACCCAGTAGAAATGGTTAGGTTGCTTATTAATTTGTTTTTTACCATTTGCTGGTGTGTAACTGCTGAACCATTTAAGGTGGAAGGGGAAATCTGTATGTGCCTGCATTGCACCATTTAGGATGGAATGGGAAATTTGAACAAGAAACTTCGTGCATAAATCACCAGAAACAGCAGAAATACATTTAAAATACTTGGTCATCTAGGTACCATGTTTTGCTCTCTGCCTCTCTAAATTAAAAATATATAGATGAATTCTCAAGCTATAGGTGGAACTATCCAGATGTTACTCTGTAATGGTGTCATAAGGGGAGATAAATCTGAATTTATTGTGAAATTTCAGACCTTGGCTACCATCAAAAATCTGTTTCACAGTTAGTAGGTTGATTGTCACTCTAGATACTCAAATGTATGTGCATAAACACTGAAAAAGTGAGCTTTTCATAATATGCCCCCTTTAAATTTGTACCTTACAGATCTAGAACCTGATTTCTGTAAAGCTGCTAATGTCTATCAAAACATACATACACAAGTAAAAGAGGCTTTTCTTTTTCTTTACTTTGCAAGATTGTAGTTATATTGCATATATAGGTATATTGCATAGAATGCATCTTGTAGTACTGTATTGTAACTTTTTATATTGTGTTATATTGCATTATGGTATTATGGCTATATACCTCAGGACTAGATCATTAGTTTGGAATTAGTGCATTAGCTTTTGGCAATTGGCTTAGCTTAGATTGTATTGGCATGTGCATTCATCTGCACATCACTGTTCTGTGTTAGTGTGGCTAAAGAAACAATTGAGTACTGTGGTTGTTGAGGTGAAATGATGTTTCCTGATTTTGTCCATTTTTGACCAGCACATATTTTTTACTTCATAGCTTTGTTACATTATCACAGCTTTTGTTTCTGGGCTAATGAAAATCCAGTCTGAATGGATTAGGCAAAACTCCACTGCACTACAGTTGTACCTTGGGATATGAGCAGACCAACATACAAGTTTTTTTAAGATACGAGCTGCGACTCCATCTGTATTTTTGTTTGAGATCCGACCTTAATCCCAAGAAATGAGTGGCTGCTGCTAGTTGGTGCGTTGGCGCAAAGGTCCGGAATGGGCAGCACAACACCTGCATCTCATTGTTTCTCACGTGTTACCCTCAGAATCAAGTCCAATCTTGTGCACTGTACTTCTTCTTGCATAATTAAAAAAAATCAATAGTAAAAATGTTTTAAACTCTTAAACCTATTTAATTTTAATAACGAACATACAGTAATTATATTAAATACTGTTAATATTATTTCTCGCGGACAGCCTGTGATCCGCATACAAAAAATATTATTGTATCAAGTAGGGTTGCAATGGTAACCGGTTTCATGTTATACCACAGTATTAAAATGCCCGAATATCATACTGTGGGTGTTTGCTTATTAAGGGTACTAAAGGAAAAATGCAAGCCAGCTGAGAATCTCACACACGCATGTGTAACTGGCACCACCATGCTCAAGCACATAGCGGCAAAAATGGCAGAGAGAATTGCAGATAAAGGAGGGAATACCTCAAACTTGTTCTCCCGTCTACGAAAACACCATCCCTCTGTGCAGATCGAAGTAGGAATCTCATTAATAACTGTCTCCTTATTAACAAAAATGCATCAAATTTCGGCTTTAAAACTATCTGTTTACTCATGCTCAATCCCCATGGTAAGCACTAGCAAAAGTACTGAGTCATCCGAACGTATAGGCACGCAGGTTCAGGAAATCTTGTGCGTGTGTCCTTGTTAAAGCCCTTTCACTTCAATTTGGATTTTTCCGGACTCAGTGTGAAAGACCATTGTGCGTTGAGCATTGTGATCAGCAATGAAAGGCAGTGATACACCAATCACATACTTTTTCACGGAAATCGGCTGATGATGATCGGATAATCGTTGGCTGATTGATTGGAACACCACTAATGGTGACATAAATGTAAATGCAGGATCTTTACTTCTGAGAGTACATTAAATTGTGGTATTAGTACTTTTGATATATATGTATACAGTATATATATATATATATATATATAATAACATGATACCGCAATAACTCTGATACTTTCTGAGTCAGTTAGCATACCATGAAAATCTCATACCGTTACAACACTAGTATCAAGATACCACTTTATTGTATTGAGCCAAATTTTATTGTACTGAATATGAACTGTGTACAATTGAAGTTATCCTGGGGTCCTTTGTGACCTCACTGACTATTACACGTCTTGCTCTTGGAGTGATCTTTGTTGGTCGACACTCCTGAGGAGGTAACAGTGGTCCTGAATTTACTCCATTTGGACACAATCTGTCTGACTGTGGATTGGTGGAGTCCAAACTCTTTAGAGATGGTTTTGTGACCTTTTCCAGTCTGATGAGCACTAACAACTCTTTTTCTGAGCTCCTCACAAATCTCCTTTTGTTTGTGCCATGATACACTTCCACAGACATGTGCTGTGAAGTGCAGACTTTAATAGAACCCTGTTCTTTAAATAAACAGGTGCTCACTCACACCTGATTGTCACCCCATTGATTAAAAACACCTGACTCTAATTTCACCTTCAAACTAACTGCTAATCCTAGAGGTTCACATACTTTTACCTCTCACAGATATGTCATATTGGATTATTTTCCTCAATAAATAAATGAACAAGTATTATATCTGTGTCTCCTTTGTTTAACTGGGTTCTCTTTATCTACTTTTAGGACTTCATATTATAACAATCATATTTATGCAGAAATATAGAACATTCTGAAGGATTCACATTCTTTTAAGCACCACTGTACACACTCACAGTGCCATGTCATGTTGTTTGCTTGTATAAAGTATATAAATCCTTTAAGGTAGTAAAGTATTTCAGCAGTTTTATTATCTTTTCGTTTTAGACAAACGTCTTAAGTGTGTGAATTAAAAGTAGCTATTGTATGCTTTTATAATTTTAATGCTAAGTAATAAAAAAAAATCTAGAATTGATTGACAGTACTGTCTGCTTCTCAATGTTGTCAGTATCTGATCAGCATCTGTATTCCAAAAGAAAAGTGGCACGTCATCACTTATGTTCTCCATGTGAGAGATATTCTCTATGTCTCCATGCAAGAAAGACAGACAACTGATATTCTCCATGTCTTGTTAATGGAACCATTAACTGGCAGTGTGTGTACTCTGTGCCAGAGTAAATGTTATTGAAGCCTGATGTGTGTGTGTCTGCTTGATGTGGCCAATCTAACTAAAAGCTTAGTGTGCCTTTACAGGAGGCCTTCATGTCCGTTTTCCATAATTAGCTGCTTACAAATGGTTCAGTCTTTCCCCCTGAGGCCTAGGCGTAAAGAAGTGTTGAAATCCTGTTTACTTGGCACTATTTTGGAAGCGGCAAAATCAGTTTACAGTGAAATGCAGCTTGTTAAGGCAGAGGGGCCTTGAGAGAGCTACATTGATCCTCCATCGTTCCGAGGAGGTGTTTGATGGAAAAGATGGAAAAGCACCATCTCTTTGAGAATGTGATGTTGCATATGTTGCTGGCACAAACACACACACACACACACACACACACACACACACACACACACACACACACACACAAACACACACATCCTTAAAGGACATGAACTTCTGCATAGATACATTTATGCACACACTCAAACTTTCTAACTTTTTCCTGTCCCATATCTCCACACAGATATATAGTATGTATTAGTTTGTATATAATGTATGCAGTGTAGTTGATTTGCATATGAAGTAGATGATATGCTGTTGCCCTTTTCAGAACTATAGCTAAAGACCCACGCACTGATTTCAGTTTATTACAAATATGATTGTATTTGCTTCTCTTGTTCTTGGAGTTTAAATAAATCTACTCAGATCTGCTACTGAATACAAGGGAAGTGAGGTGTACACCTGCACACACACACACACACACACACACACTGCTCTGCAAGTCAGTAATTGTCTAAAATTGTTTGTGCAAAAGTAGCACGGTTGTCCAGTTCCTTTGTTACACTAGTGAGCTTGTAATTAGTCTGACTTCCTCCAACTTTCTCTCCCTAGATACTGTAAAATACTGATGTTGGGTACTGATAAGTGAATAGATTTCACTGCTGATGAGATAGCCAGAGAGCCTTGAGAATGACAACTGCCACAGTTTTGTCTGTCATCTCTCTTTGCTGTGGAAGGCCATGGTCTCAAACCTGCAGTGTTTTCTTTTCAAGCTGAAGGGACAAACATGAGGCGAGAAACGTGAAAGTGTACCCAGCACCTCATTAAAAAGAGAGAGAGACTGAGAGAGACAAGAAAAAACAGTCAGCAATACAAACCTTTTGTTTTCTAGGTTTCAAAGCATGCTGAGAGCTTTCACACTGCAGAAATGAAAAAACAAAAAGCTTTGATTGCAATTATGGTGCACTTATGAGTGTGTGTGTGTATTTTTACTGTGGGTGCATATTTGTGAACATATGTTTGCATCACTCTCTTTGTGTGTGTGTGTGTGTGTGTGTGTGTGTGTGTGTGTGTGTGTGTGTATTTGCATGCGCACTTAGGAATTCGGATGCTGGATGGAGATGTAACTGATGTGGTGGAGGCCAAGTCCCTGGGAATCCGACCTGACTACATTGACATTTACAGTGCCAGCTGGGGCCCTGATGATGACGGGAAGACTGTGGATGGCCCAGGCCCTTTGGCCAAACAGGCCTTTGAAGTGGGCATTAAAAAGGTCGTTTTTCCACACAACAAACACTCATGTTTGTTTTACTAAATATAGTGAGCACCACTAATGATTATTTTAGATGTGTTGTATTACTGTAGCACCTACATCTAACCCTAAACTTCACCTTAATTACTTTAATCCAGTCTTTCTGCTCTATTTTTCAATATCAAATGCATTTGTGGTTTAAATTGCTTCTTTATAGGCTTTACAGTTTCATACCTCTCTATCAGTATGAGGGCCTCTGGTCCTTGCATTGACCTTTACCTGGGAATTTGACACAAAATTAAACAGGGGTGCGTTTCCCATACAACAATGGATTTTCTTAGCATCTTATGATGCACTGTTTAACTCACATCTGAAACACATCTGTTTCCCAGAACAGGCATGCATTGTTGGTACCACAGTAGTCTGAACCATGTTGGCTTGAACCACTTTACTCTACAACAGTATTTCCAGATGTGGTTGGTCTGACTTTCACGGCGGGTAACTTGCAACAAACACACAAACTTTGTGTGATTAATAACTGATTCATTAAACTATTGTAAAGTTTTCTGTCTCTGAGAAAACACCTGCTGCATGTTCATGTTCTTCTAGATATAAAACATGGCAAGAAATCCAAACTTTTCTGATAGAGAACTTGTAGGTTGATGAGGTTGACCTAAACCAGCATGTTATTTTTTTCAAAGCTAAAAAATATGGTGACAAATAGTAACAAAAACATGGCAGAATAATAATTCAGTGAGAAATGGATGAAGACAAACTGCAGATGATATGCCAAGAACCAGAACCCTTCATATAAACCCTTTTTAACCACCTACTCTACCAATTGCACCACAGAAGCATCTAAGGAGAGCATAGTTTGCAAAATGTTACATAACTGACAGACACATTAGTTTTAGTAATATTATTACAATGCATAAATGCAACCATACTCATAAACATTCAGAACTACATGATAAAATCACTTAAAATTCTCAATGTTCATACAGCCTTTTCATTTTCAGCTTTCTGACATTATGACTAGCTTCCTTCAACTGCATCTTACATCACTGATGAAGTAGTCTCTCAGAACTATGCTTCTAACCACAAGTACATTACTAGCATAGTTAGCAATTAAATTGAAAATGCACCCCAGTACAGAAAATAAAAAGGAGGATAGTGTGTTAACAGAATCCAATACATGCCAGAGAAATATATTTACATCTAGATTACAGCCAGTAAACTGCAGTAAAGGTCTAATTTGTAGTTAATTGAAGTTTTTATTACTGAAATGCTACAGTACTATATATATATATGCAGATGATTCTGTAGAGAAACATAAAAAATCTACCTTGTTTGGTGTGTGAATGCTACACAAGATTTTGGTTTTAATGAGAGGAATAATAGTAATAAAAAGGGCTGCATGTGGGCATAACCTGAACCTACCTGTAAAGATATTCCAGTGATGTCCAGGCTTTTATGTGTGAAAAGTTCTAATAGTAAAAATGTATCGTGTCATATGGATCATTTTTGTTATTTTATATAAAATAAAAACTTACACTATGTAAATGTAATCACACTAGGAATTACATTAACTAAACATACATAAACTAAATTATAATATGATATATAGTTAATCTAAAACCTAATGAAGTTAATATAAAAACAAAAGTTTAGATGTTTCTAGATTATTCACTATTTTACATATTTTGTGGGAAGAGAAGGAAGAAAAAGATGAGTAATGACCTAGTTACTTGTGTATGTAAAACTTAATAATGAGCATCCTTGCCATTTGGATATAGTAGCATATTAAAATGAACTTACACTGTGTGTTTGTGATTTTGTATATTTGTGTCTGTATATGCGTGCAGGGCCGGAAGGGTTTGGGTTCCATCTTTGTGTGGGCATCTGGTAATGGAGGTCGGCAGGGTGACCACTGTTCATGTGATGGATACACCAACAGCATTTACACCATCTCCGTCAGCAGCAGCACAGAAAATGGCAACAAGCCCTGGTACCTGGAAGTGTGCTCATCCACCCTCGCTACCACGTACAGTAGTGGAGAGTTCTATGACCGAAAAATAGTTAAGTATCTCAGTCTCAGTTTTTTTTTCAGTCAAAAATGTGTTTCTCTGCACGCCATTGATGAATTAACACCTGCAAGGTAGAGTGGAGAGAACTGTCAATAATTATTGTACTAGAGTACAAGTGTATGTATTTAATGTGAGACTCTTCTATGCAGCTGATTTTGCTGTATAGACTATTTGAACTATCCTGAAATCTAGAAATTTCTGCTTTTTTCCACAATATGGTTTCAGTTTGGCAGTTTACTAAACAGTAGGTGAAAGCAGTAGGTGAGAATGGCTAGTGTATCGTAATACACAGTATTAATCAAGCAGTATGGAAGAATTACATTACATTACATTACATTACATTACATTGCATTTAGCGGACACTTTTATTCAAAGCGACTTTAAATAGTGGGAAAGTACAAATGCGAAAAATACTAAAGTTAAATAATTAACATTTGGATATCGAAAGCTGAGT
>BRDA01008398.1:45895-59747 GCA_036984385.1 Crenuchus spilurus | reverse complement strand
ACGACACAGGAGAGGAGAGGAGTCGGTGTCGTATGACTGATGAGTATTGTTATGAACCAAAACACAAAAAAAACACTTAAAAATAATAAGACAAATATCTATTAAGTCGGTTGAGGACGAAAGACACAAACAAAAGGAAGGAGTCGAAGTTTATGGAGGTGTTGAGAACAACTTAGTACCCTATCGTGTCACACGACACCATCGTATAAAGTTACTGAGGAGAACAGTCTGGATTGCTTTGTGTGAATGTTAGGCAAAGCAAGGCGATGTTCAGTGGAGGAGCGCAGCGACCGGGCCGGGACATAAGATTTTAGGAGCAAGTACAGATAAGAGGGAGCCTGCTCTGTCATCACCTTATACCTTTTTTTTACCTACTGAATCATGCAACATTTTGAAATATGCTACCACAGCACACTGTGCTATCCCATGATTCAACAAGAGTTGTGGAGGTATTTGAAGCTGAGGAAGGAAAACAAACACAGAAAGCAGGAGTTGGCTGAATTATCTATAAACAGAATAATAAAAATTCACAAAAAAAACACAAAACCAAGTATTGTTATGAGTAGTCAGTATGCTGTGGCTGAGGAGAGGAGAGGACACAGCAGGGTTCCAAAACTTAAAAGGTTTTAAAGCAAACAATAATGAGAGATAATGAGACAGCAGGGCTGTGCAATGAGACCAAGACATGTGGTTGGGGTGGAGACATGACATGAACATAAACACATGCATGTGGCATAAAGACGACACATGGGCAAACACAAACTAGGCACGTGGACAGAGGCAGGTTCATATAGACGGGAAGCCATGGTGGGAGGGTTACAGTAGAGAACATCAAGCACATTTTGTTTGTTGTTTTTAAGTGTTATAAACATGAATGAACAAGTGAACTTGTGAGCTTTTAAGGCTAGCAGGGACTGCAAGCAGAGGTAGCATAAGTTAAATATTAGCTAGTTAGCCAGCCAAGCTAGATTTCATACCAATAGTAAAGAACTTTATCTCAAGCAATGCAAGATCAGAGGGTTTGCAAGGTTTAAGGTTGTAAAATAATGTCTGTGAATGGAGATTCTATTGAATAGTAGGACTTTTGCAGTGATGGTGTGTCCTTACATCAAAGGATATTGGTAAGATGGCAGATGCAGTGCATATGAGGTTGCATAAATATGAATAGCATACTGAAAAAGCCTAGTGCTTTACTGGTCGAGCACAAGTAATTGATCTAGTGTAGTACGTACTATTTAAGTATGCTATTTTGGATGCAGCATGTGTTTGAATAGAGAATTCCTGTTACTGTCCTGATATACTATTAGTTTGTTTCAGCAGTCAAATAAATTAGCAGGTAGAATCAACAATGGCTGAGGCAGACTATTATTATTATGTCAAGTGCTGTCAAGTCTGTTCCGACTTCTGGATAGTTTCTTATGAATATCTTTTTTTCCTGATTGAAACGGAATTTGACCTCCGCATTTAACCCATTTATGCAGTGAAACACACACACACACACTAGTGAACACACTAGGCTGTGAGATTTTGTGCCCGAAGCGGTGGGCAGCCCTTATCCACCGGTGCCCGGGGTTAGGTGCCTTGCTCAAGGGCACTTCAGTCATGTCCTGTCTGGGGATTGAACAAGCGACCTTCTGGTTACAAGACCAGATCCTTACCACTAGGCCATGGCTGCCCCCCCAGTGCATCTTGTTACTGACTGTTGCTGTTCCAAGCATAATTGTCTTTTTTAGGGCTGCAACTAACGATTATTTTAATAATCGATGAATCGGCCGATTATTTTTACGATTAATCGATGAATCGTATACAGATTTTTTCCCGTCATGTCTTTATTCATAAATAGAACATTGAATAACAGAATAAAAAAGTGCTTACAATAATGAAATAATAGATTAAATTAAATAAAAGTTATTAATAAATGAAAATAAAATAAGATGTGTTCAGTCAAGACAGCTGCTTGTTTTGGTGTACATGTCTTTCTCATCATGAAGCCTGTAATTGTTTGCTGTTTTGTTCTGGAATGAGAAAGACAGTATAGTATGAGTATGTGTTACAGCACAATTTACAGGTAAATAAATGTCTGCTTTTATTTACAGTATTAGGTTAAGGTATGTAGGTAGCCCAAAGAGCAATAAAACACAAGATACACATCCATTGGCACAATATGTAGCATAGTGTGTAAAAAATACTTAATTACACTAATTTGAGTAGCTCTAATATGTTACTGTAATCCCTGTCTATATGCAATTCATCCTGCCTCACTCTCATACAGTACAGTATCTATACTAAAAGTAAAAAAAAATTCAAACCTGAAGTTTAATCATTAATTACCACTATTGTGTACACGTTATATGTATTCATAAAGCACATTTAAACACTGCTTAAGTTAATTAAACTGAAATAACAAGCAACACAAACGTACTCCATCACTGTTAATTATCCTCTTAACAAGCAAAAAACAACGTGAACTGTGCGATGCCGGTCCACATAGTGTGAATGCACTGTTCAGTTTCATCACTTCAAAACGGAACAAACTCGGGATATTGTAATGACTTACCCTGCTGTTGAGCTGCCTTCATCCTCATCGCTGACTCCAACATGTTTCCGTTTCAGATGCTGTATCATCACCGTGGTTCTCCCATGCCAGGACAAATCGCTTTTGCCAAGCTTGCATGTTACACATTTTTTAGTTGTGTGAAGCGTGAAATGCTCCCACACTTTTGATGATTTAAGCCGAACTTTCTTTTCTGCGTCGGTCATATTTCTTTAGTAGAATTTATTGACTTTTTAATAATAAACTTATTTTAAAGATTCTGACTCTGCCTTGCTCCGTTCAACTCGCTTGCTTACCTTTTCCTTGCTTACTTTTGACGAAGCGCCGCAGATGATGTAAAAGTGGAAACAACAAGGCGTGTACCACATAAATCACCGACACAACAAATCGATAATGAAATTCGTTGCCAACACTTTTAATAATCGATTATTATCGATTTTATCTATTTGTTGTTGCAGCCCTAGTCTTTTTCAATTAATCAGTTCTTCTCATAAAGTGTCCAGTATAAGGCATGTTTCATTTGGTTATCTGTGCTTTAATGAAAGGTGAGGATTGATTTGGTTAAACAATTATCTGTTTTCTATTCTTTGCCATCAAAAGCAGTCTTACAATTATTGACCTACAAAGTTCAAAGGCATCAACATTTTTCCTTTTACTTGTTCTTACACAGTCTGGCCATTTCTGATCTTTGTAAAGACAAAATATGACATTACTTTGTATAACATTACATATATATTACATAAATCCTTTCCTAGAATTATGACTCCTGTCAGTTGTTTAACAGATGCATTTTTTGATTATCTCACTAATTGCTTAAATATAGCATTTATTTTTCCCTTTCTCTGCCTCTCTTCCAAGAATGACATTTCTGTGCCATAGAGCACTCTTCTTTCATCTATCAGCCCAACACTACACCCCTTCAAATACAGCATTTCCCTTTGTAGGTTTTTATTACAACACAAACATATCTGGGATGGATCATGTGTTTTGTTTGATTTGTCTCTTTCCCCAAATATCTACTGGTGCAATGAGAAGATAAGACCAAAAGATGCAGGGTAAATGTTTTTTATGGCTAACATTCGTAACCAAAGGATCCAAGGAACTGTTAAGATAGATCATTTAAGTCCTTATTTGCTTTCTTTATTTAAAGATTGGCAAATGCTTTAAGCAGCTGAGGAGGAGAAGTATAACATGCAAGTGTGCTGAAGGTTTGAAAGCTTTAGTCAGGATAAGCTTCAGAGCTTCCTTATTTGTTTTCTTATTTGATCTCAACATCAGTACATTTTCTATTATTCAACTTAACCAGTCTGACTAAAATATTGACAGGTTTCTTGTAATGAGCAATAGCTTAGTGCTCAGATGTGTACATGTATATTTAACCTTGTGTTGCACCTTGTTTTTTATTCAGTTGACCTCCTCCCCAGGAGTTTTCTTTCCCTCACTGCAGTTGACCCATTTGTGCTTACTTTGTTAAACAAACCCAGTGTAATCATGCTGAGGTTTGGTTTCTCACAAACACAGATTCAGACCCACCAAACACATGCACGCTCTCTTTGCCTGCAGGTTACTAACAGGGCTCTGTGGGTGTTCTCCAGAAGGCTAAGATAAAAAGGAAAAATATTTACAAACAGGCTTTACACAGTTTGCTCATAATCACATACAAGCATTCCTTTCTAACGATCAGTCCACCGTTTGCACAAATTTTCCTTTTAATTAGATTGCAAAAGAGTAAATAACAACAGGTTTTCTGATTCAGCTTGAAGATTTTACTTAGGTGTGACCACTGCCAGGATTTGAAACCAATTAGATTTACCTGTTTTAACTCTAAGACTCAACGTAATTAAAACCACTTGTGGAACACAGGCTGCCAAACAAAAGTTTGGAAGTCGTATGTTCAGTGTGTCCTTGCTTGGCAAAATGTTGGACATGTAAATAAATGATGCAAATACTCTTTAATCTAAATTGTTTGCAGACACCTATAATTGACCCACAAAGTGGTCTAACCTATGAAAGAGATTAATGAAATGCTACAACTGAAATGACAACATAGCTAACAATGATGAATGAATGAAGTCTGCAAAAGGGCTTCTGTGAAGTTTTCTGGGATATATTCAAAGTTAATAGTGAAATTTAACCCCCTAAACCAGGCATGTTATACTCCAGTCCTGAAGGGCCGGATTCCTGCACAGTTTAGTGATTTCTTTACTCTGTGTTTGATCAGTAATATCACTAAACTGTGCAGGAATTCGACCCTCCAGGACTGGGTTTGGACACCCCTGATATAAACTATAGACTTTTTATTCAGTTATTATTCTTCAAATACTTGTCAATGAATTTTTGGTCTATGAATTTGTCTCTGAATTAATTAACTGAATTTCTCAGTAACTGTTATGAAGCAGATTAATGTAATTTGTACAGCTGTTTCTTATGATGTACAATCATAATATAAATTTAAATATTGTAAATTACACACCAGAAGATATTTTTAGATGTTGTATTTTGAGTAGTGTGGAGTTATGTAACATAGCACTCTGTTTACTGTCATTTTGTCAGGTTTTCTTTAGCATTTTGGATATTAATTCAATAGTAACTTCATTCCTGATGCTGTATGGCTTTCTGAGTTATTTTATTGTAAGCTTTATTTATGGCTTCATGTGAAATATGAGGACTAACACATCAGAATAATGTAATAAGCCTTTCTGCATTTTTAAATTTACAAACTGGATTCCAAAAAAGTTGGAACACTAAAATTGTGAATAAAAACTGAATGCAATGATGTGGAGGTGCCAACATCTAATATTTTATTCAGAATAGAACACAAATCACAGATCAAAAGTTTAAACTGAGAGAATGTATCATTTTAAGGGGAAAATATGTTTTAAAATTTCATAGCGTCAACAAATCCCAAAAAAGTTTGGACAAGGCCATTTTTACCACTGTGTGGCATCCCCCCTTCTTCTTACAACAGTCAACAGACGTCTGGGGACAGAGGAGACCAGTTTCTCAAGTTTAGAAATAGGAATGCTCTCCCATTCATGTCTAATACAGGCCTCTAACTGTTCAATCGTCTTGGGCCTTCTTTGTCGCACCTTCCTCTTTATGATGCGCCAAATGTTCTCTATAGGTGAAAGATCTGGACTGCAGGCTGGTCATTTCAGTACCCGGATCCTTCTCCTACGTAGCCATGATGTTGTGATTGCTGCAGAATGTGGTCTGGCATTATCTTGTTGAAAAATGCAGGTTCTTCCCTGAAAGAGATGATGTCTAGATGGGAGTATATGTTGTTCTAGAACCTGAACATAGTTCTCTGCATTAATGGTGAGAACTCAATTCACAATTTGTTTAGCATCCCAACTTTTTTGGAATCCGGTTTGTTAAACATTGGTCTAAATCAGTTGTGCACAACACATCGATTGCAATCTTCCCGTCGATCACAAAGGTAGTGTGGGTAGATCACATGGCATTTTAAAAAATAGACATCAGCCTATCATCCGTCCTCGCTATAAAACTCGTCACTTGATTGACATACACGAGACTGGTCGAGCACTAGGACCCAGCAGGAATTCCAAGCCTCTCAGTCTGAATCAAGTTTCACTTTAGACCACCCACAACCTCATTCAATTGGCTCTGCCGTTTCTTGCTATCGTGTGATTGGCCGTCTCTGCTATTGCTCCAGTCTGGACTTGTAAACCAGTGTTTTTCAATTTGGCCAGCAGTCCGTGTTCACCTGTCACTGTAAGTTGTTAACATGTTTGTTTGTTCTGCCTGTGTTTTGTCAGCTAGACGTATTTTAATATCAGAGGTTTTATAATAAAACATTAACATTAACATTAGAGTCTGTGTGTGTGTGTGTCTTTGTGTGTTTCTGTGTGCTTGCGGCTACCAGTCTGTGATAAGTCATCCATTTCAATCCAAGTGTAAATATTATCAAAATAATTCAGAATTTCTGCTTAAGTGCTGCAAAACTCTAGCTAACTTGCAAGTTGCCCAGTTAGCCTCCAATTTATTTCTGTTGAACTGGAGAACGAGTTTAAAAATGAGTAAAGGAGCTGAACCAAGTAAGAAGCCTAAAACTGACCATTTCCATACGGAGTGGAGGACTTTTTTACTGTCATTTTTAAGTGTGTTTGTCTTGACTGCATTATTCAGCGTCAGCCTTTTCACACATAAAGATCATTAAGTCCAAGTATTGTTCCACTATGACTGATGATCATTTGGAGGTTTGCTTGAGGTTTGCTATCAGCAGCTACTATCCAGACTCTGCATCCCTGACTGATTCCATTCAGTGCAAGTCATCAGAGTAAAGTAGGCTAATGACAAACCATGTACACAGTTGTGTTGTGTAATATGGGTTCATGTAGTTTTTCAAGGTACACCAGCATTCATTGTGCACATACATTGTCAGTATATTTATCAATACCCCTGCACCCCTGGTCTAAATATTTGAACACCAATTTTACAGTTAAAAAGAGGTTAAACTCATAAGATATGCCAGAACCAACTGCTTCATGTTAACACTCTTGTTTTTATTTTTTTCTGTAAGGTTACCACAGACCTACGGCAGCGCTGCACAGATGGCCACACTGGGACGTCAGTATCTGCACCAATGGTGGCTGGAGTCATCGCTCTTGCACTGGAGGCCAAGTGAGTTCAATTATCTGCTTCTTTTTATCTTTATATCATTCTCACTCCTTTTCTCTATCTTTCTTTTTGTCTAAAGCTCTCATTTCTGCTCTAATTAGAAGTGTCAGAAATCTCTATTTTGTATTGCTGTTGAACTGATACACAAATCATGGATTCTAAGCATTGTTTTTTTACATGTTTTCTCAAATTCCTTTCTGGTTCTGGAACATTTGTGGATAATTCCTTAAACAGACATATCTCTGCATATGACCTTGCAACTGTGATTAAAACTATTCAGATTAAAATTACATGGGGCCCTGGAGTAATTTCTTGTTTTACAGCAGCTCATGGCTGTTTTATTCCATTTGTCAAGGATAAAAATGTAGGTTTAGTTACTTTTTTTAGGTAACTTAGTGCTTGTCTGATCATTTGAGTTATGTTTGGATGCAAACTTACATGAATTTCCATGCACATGTTGTGTTATGTTGGAAAATAAAGATTTTTGATGACTGCTAATAGCAATTTTTAGCACACAGATAAGGGAGACCAGGGACAGATGTAATATGCGATGGTTGTAATACCTTGAATTCTTCCAATCAGAAACAAGCTAGAGTGATGACACTCACTGTGCACCTGCTCAGTCTTCTTGCTAACAAAAAGGAGGCACATTTGAAACTCTCAGAGAAAGTTATCACCAAAAGTGTTTTTTTAGGTAAAATATAACTTTTCTTTCAGATGTATTTTTGGATACTGTCCTTAGATCAAATGTCTAGGAGTCCAAACAAGTATTATTAGAATCACTGTTTTTAAAGCTAAAAATAGAAATGACTAATGTGTCAGTCTAGTTCACATGAGGTGAAATCACGGCTGGTGACACTGGGACAGTTGTAACGCCTTGTCCTTACAGATACTCCCATTAAAAACAACCTGAGGCTGAGAAAAGCAGGTCTAAAGTTTTCTAATGAGAAAGATGAATAAAAAAACCCAGCAGAAAGCAGAAAATTCAGAGCTCATCTGATGAAGGTGAATTCTGTGTTGTGTGTCTGGAGAGCTACTCCAGGTCTGGCTCCAGTGACTCGGAATGATTCCATGTGGGCTACTGAGTTGTAACCCCCCCACCCACTGTTGGGAATGTTCATTTGATTTCATGTTTACATTTTTTGAGGATGTATGTTCTGCCCATTACATAATTTCTTTGCCTTATAATTTGACGGCTTCCTCTCTTTTTTGTCACGTGTGAAAGAAAGTCATTGTTATGCCTGTTTAATAAAAATAAATAGTCACAAATAGTCACAAACTCATTTTGAGTATTCGATTGATTAATTATGTATATTTTTGACATGTTACAACCGTCCATGGCATGTGCTATAACCATTCATGTACACTGGATGGTTGTAACAGTGGAGTGACTGTATTTAAATAAATTTTGCAATCTATACATATTTCATAAAACCAAGTAAATACATTGTTTCAGTAGTTGACACACTGAAATTTAATATACAGCAAATTCGCTATTCCAGTGTAAATGGTTTTTGTTTTTTTGGAAAAATCACAAAAAGTGTTATAAATGTCTCTGGTCTCTCCTACATCAAAACCTTTACAAATTACAAATGTTATTCTTTTAAAGAATCACTAAGAATCTCCTTTAATGGGCACTCCAGAAATTTTTTTTTAAAATAATAAAAATCATTAAAAAATTACAGTTTTAATTCTTTAATAGTTTTAATAATACATATAGGCTACGTTGTTTGCATTTGAATGTGGAGAATATGTGTAAATAAAATGTTTTTGAGGATGTGATTATAGACTATATGGCAGTGCTAGCTGAGATTTTCATAGTTCCAAACTTTCAAAGCTTCTTGGCGATTTGGAATCTGAGACTGACAAAGACTGACCAAACATTTTGGTGTGAGATTAAGGTATTTATTTGCATGCTAGCCTGAAAAGTGACTGAGGTTAGATGACTTTTGGCATCTGAAAAAACTACAAAAGTCAGTGAGACACGGACAGTACAGATAAGGTTACAGCCTGTCACAGTCTTCCATAAATAGCATTGTCAGTGAAGAACATTGTGCTGTTGGATTCTTATTGTTTTCCTATTATCCATTAGACAGGTGATACAGCTAACATCAGGAGAGAATAAACAAATAGAAATGTCAGCTTGGCATCTGTCCTGCATCCTTTTATGTGTTTTAGTTCCAGTTCAAGATTTACTCTTGTATTGTACAAGATTTACCTCTATTCTACCTTTTTCTCTTCCTTGCTTCCTCAATCAGGAACATCTTTGTTCTCTTCTCAGCCTCTGCCATGATTTCCATGCTGGGATTAGTGAGATGGGTTCTTATTGCTAGCTAAAGCAATTGTGTCACATGGCGCTGTAAAATAAACTCAACATTGCACAGTCTGGCATGAGGTAGGGCACATTTGCTGATAAGTATTGATTGAGTTCACATCCTCACTCACCACAACTTATTACTAAGCACATAGTTTCCACTCACCACCAGTTATTCACCATACATGTATTAATAACATTTTTACAGTATTTATACAAATTTTATACTCATAATTATGAATTATGTATTACACAATATGCCACATTTTAACCAGTTATCAATAACTTCCTATATACAGTCTTTAACCACGTATACATCACAATACATCAATATGCTCCATCTTTAACTAGTCTTACTGTACATCCCTATACACAATATTAAACAACCCTTTCCCAGTTACACGTCCATATGCACCATTATATACACTTTGTAACCAGTTATACATCTCTATATACCTTTTAATTCAATCCTTAAGCAGTCATACATAAATACCATTATATACAATTTTACCATTATATACAATGTTATACATCCTTTTATACAACAGTTAGTTCCGACCTCACAATCCGATTGGTTGAGAAGTATTCTAGCCGTGCTGATATACGTGATAACAGCACGGCCTTCTCACACTAAAGCTGTATCACTCCGCGGACGCGTTGCCTAGTAACGAAATATACACACAAACATTTTTGTATCTGTGCTTATACAACCTGCAGAAATGAATCAAATGGATGCCTTTAACATAACATTTGACCTGCAACCAGTTTGGACAGACTCTGAAGAAGAGTGTGACTCCACACCTGCATCAAATTCTGAACCTACGAACACCACGAAAACTATTAGGTCGACTACAGTGACGGAAGATCAACTGAACGAGCTGGAACTGGCTCGAAATGAGCAAAATACAAATCGACAAACAAAGTGGGCTACAAAGTGCTTCACGGACTGGCTCTTACAAAATGACTTTAAGGTCAATTTGGTAACAGTTGGAAAAGCTGAGCTGAATTTAATACTTAGGCAGTTCTATGGCTCTATCCACACCACAAAAGGGGAGCTTTACAGTATCAGCAGCTTTTGTAGTTAATTATTATCTTACATTTTTAGGTATTTTTATATTTAGCACATGCCTTGAATTTTGTATTTTTTCCCCGCTTAATCTTTGCTTAATCCCAATTTTGATTTAAAGTTAACGTTCGTGGTGTTAGCCTGTATAAACTGTACGCCGTATTGTAGCCTTTGAGACGGGCCAGGGAACTGTTACAGTTACACTTGTGGAACTACTTTTTGGCGGAAGGCCGTATTAAAGAATATTCATTATGAATTTCTTGAGGTTCTTTGATTTCTTTTTTTTTTCATTTATTTAGTAAAAAAAACTGTTGTATAAAAGCAATAGAACACTCGAGGTTGTGTGTTATCGCGAATAACATCACGGCTGTGATGATCTACGGCACTCGCCTTCGACTCGTGGCCGTGATGTTATTCGCGATAACACACTCCCTCTCGTGTTCTATTGCTTAAATATACCATCATACAAAGTTCTTAACCAGCTATACATTATACACAACTTTTAACCAACCATACATCATTATACACAGTAGTATACAGCCCTTAATTAGTTATACATTCATATTCACCATTATATACATCATTAAGCAGACATACATCCCTAAATACCATTAAACACAATACACACACACCTTTACATACAATTATTAGCCAGTTACACATCACTGTTCACCATTATAATCAATCTCTGGCCAGCTATGCATTAATATACATCCACATGCACAACATTTTTCCAGTTAGACATTGCTATATGCATATGCACAATGAATATGCCAGACATCTGGCTGATCAGCTGATAAACTCGCCATTTCAGGCGCAGGACGTGTATCTTTCAGAAACTCTGTCACTGTAAATGACTGCCCTACTCTCACAGTGAGCTCCCGCACCACACAGCTTACCTGACTGAACTGCTGCACACTTTTATTTGCTTTTTGTTTGTTCTGATAGGGACAGAATATTAGCCTGTTTGAAGTGTTTACGACTAGTGCTGTGATTGGTCAGTTTTCTTTTCCCAGCAGGTTGCTGCCCAGTGCGGTTACACCCATAGATGGACACCCTAGCATGAATACGCAGACAGCTGAACTTAAAGCCATCTATTCCACCCTGCTGCTAACGTTAGCTGAACGTCATTGCTGTGTGGGAATTTCCCATATGTGACCCCGCCAGGGAAAACCAGGTCAAAGTCATTCTTTTTTTAAAAAAATTGTGTTTTTCAAAACAACTTTTTTTTTAAATTTAAGTTTTGTTTTTGATCAAAATATGTACTCTGATAGATTTCTGTGACTGTTATCTTTCATTTACAGCAATAATACTGAGTGGCTAAGTTTTGAAGTTAATGTGAGTGACACAATATTGACACAATATCTCAATAAGTTGCCCAGTGATTTTCGCCTGGTTTTCCCTGGCTGTGTCACATATTATTAATGCTAAATTTGCATCTAATAAATTATGCAAAATACCTGCAATCCTGCACTGAAATTCAAACCCTGTTTATGGCAGGTGTTCCAGACCCGCAGTGATGATAGCTGTCATTCTCACTATTATGAGTCAGTGTACCAACAACATTATTTTAAAGTTTTTACTTTAAAATTGTCACATAATGTTACTAAACAATTACTGATATTTATTGTATTTATATGAATTATGTATTATATATACAGTCATGGCTGAAAGTGTTGGCACCCCTAAATTTCTCCCAGAAAATTATTGCAATTACACATGTTTTGTTATACACATGTTTATTTCCTTTGTGTGTATTGGAACAACACAAAAAACAGAGGAAAAAAAGGCAAATTTTACATAATTTCACACAAAACTCCAAAAATGGCCCGGACAAAATTATTGGCACCCTCAACTTTCAGAAAAAATTACTGAAATCCGTTGCTTCCTATAACCATCAACAAGCTTCTTACACCTCTCAACTGGAATTTTGGACCACTCTTCTTTTGCAAACTGCTCCAAGTCTCTCATATTTGAAGGGTACCTTCTCCCAACAGCAATTTTAAGATCTCTCCACAGGTGTTCAATGTGATTTAGATCCGGACTCATTGCTGGCCACTTTAGAACTATCCAGTGCTTTGTTTCCATCCATTTCTGGGTGCTTTTTGAAGTATGTTTGGGGTCATTGTCCTGCTGGAAGACCCATGACCTAGGACGCAAACCCAGCTTTCTAACACTGGGCCCTATATTGCGACCTAAAATCCTTTGGTAATCTTCAAATTTCATGATGCCTTGCACACAGTCAAGGCACCCAGTTCCAGAGGCAGCAAAACAACCCCAAAACATCTTTGAACCTCCACCATAATTGACTGTAGGTACTGTGTTTTTTTCTTTGTAGGCCTCATTCCATTTTCGCTAAACAGTACAATGATGTGCTTTACCAAAAAGCTCTATCTTGGTCTCATCTGTCCACAAGATGTTTTCCCAGAAGTATTTTGGCTTACTTACATACATTTTGGCAAACTGCATTCTAGCTTTTTTATGTCTCTGTGTCAGCAGTGGGGTCCCCCTGGGTCTCCTGCCATAGTGTTTCGCACGTCCTGATATTGCCAAGTGAGGCTTGGTCCTGGGTCAACATGAGAGGAGCTTAAACTAAAGTTGTTCAACCAATCAGCTTTGCTGCCCCGCCCTCCTTTTTTCAACCTCAAGGCAGTCATTTCCCCTCCCTTCAGTGCCATTTTTTTTGTTCAGCTTTCCTCCCACAACATGGCTAAACTCCTGTTTTTCTGCATCTCCTGCTGAAGGTAAGACTTTTATTGCTGAAATTTCATGTTTTACATCCTCAACATATAGTACTGGGTTTATTTACACAAGTAAACTTTTACTGTACATAACTTTAGCTTAGCTAATCTCATAGCTGTTGCTCTGCTAGTTAAGCTATCTGGCTAACAATGGAAAATCTGAGAATCTAACTTAAAATATTTAGCAATGCCCTTTCAAAATATGAAAATCTTGCTTGCAATAATTACTCCTATTTCTGTCATTTACCTAAAGCAACAAAGTTATAGAAATGTATCTTTTAGCTTGCATACTAGTCATCTAGCTAGCTAGATAGCAATATTTAACTAGCTAGATAGCATGGTTAGACTTAAGTGGTTCCAAGAAAATAAGTTCTAATATTTACTTGAACATATAGGATAGCTGTATTCACAGAAGCAGATATTTGTTTTTATTAACAGCAGAATAAATGTTCTGGAACTGACATTTTAAACTAGGTAGCTAACATTGTGCTGCCCCAGTAATATCATATAGTTGTGTTCTTGGAATTTTTTTTTTT
>BRDA01008398.1:27503-41584 GCA_036984385.1 Crenuchus spilurus | reverse complement strand
GTAGCCATTGCCTGATTTATGAAGGTCAACACTAGGGATGCACCGATACCACATTTTTTCAAACCGAGTACGAGTACAAGTACTTACATTTAAGTACTTGCCGATACCAAGTACCAATATGAGTACTAATAAATATCAATACTTAAAATGAAAATGAAACTGAGCCTGTATGTGTGTCTTATGGCTCCAGTTAGATGTGTTTGTGATCTATTTAATCTAAACACCTAAGATAATGATAACAGATTACACATTTCCCCTTTATACACTGAAACATTCAAAAATGAAACATATCAGATATACATAATCATCACCGTTAGTGAACTAGCTAGCTACACTACGTTAGCTTACCTTTTTGTAAAGCTCGTGGTGGTGAGAACTGAGGACCTCTTGAGGTTAGTAGTGCTTTTCCCAGTTATTTTACATCCACAAACTTTGCTTTGTTTTGTTTTGTGTGGCAGTGAAAGTGAAATTACTCCATAAATCGCTTCTTCTCTTCCGTCGAAGCTGCAGCAGTGACCTCAGTTCGTTGTGTTTTTGACTGACTGACTGACTGACTGTGGAGCTTAGCGTGCTTTGAGGAAGTCAGACGTGCGGCAGGTTTACTTTAAAAAACGGATTACTGGACAAAACATTATTTTAGTCATTCTGTGACATTTTCGTTTCATTTTTATTCGTCGACTAAAAGTCTAATACTTTTAGTCATAGTTTTCATTTTAAAATATTAGTTTTTATTTAGTTTTCGTCTCGTTCATTTACTTGGAAATACCTCCACACTGCGGACATAGCTGCTCCTTCTCTACTACCGGGCTGGTTAAAGTCACGCTGCCGTGAAGTGGCTTGTTCAGCTCGGCTGCCGTACGTAGTCGTCGTCTTCTTTTTTCTTTTATTTTTACATTTAATTAATTTATTTATTTTGTGGCGCAAACTAATACTGTCTGTTAGAAGGAAACGAAGCTCCCATCACGCTGGTATCAGATCCTGTAGTATCGGAGCACTTTTATGAATACGAGTACAAGTACACGCACGTGGTATCGGACAGATACCCGATGCTGGTATCGGTATCGGTGCATCCCTAGTCAACACACATCTGCCTTACTTGAATAGTGTGTTCTCTTGTCTTTCCCATGTTTAAGAGTGAGTAAGAGAAATAGGCCTCTGTGTAATGACATAATTATACCCCAGGGAAACAGGAAGTGATGAATTACTAATTAAAGATTCCTAGATACTTTGATCCACTTTATAAACTACAGTATAAATGACATAAATGGTTCAAATACATTTATTTCCAATAAATTGTTAAGGGTGCCAATATCTTTTGAAACAAGTAACTTTATGGGAAATAATTATTTCTTAGTCAGGATTTTTTCTTTATTTTTTTCACTTGAGTTGAAGGTTGCTTATTTCTAATTTTTTCAGAGTGAGATTTTGCTTCTGCAATAAAAAAATAATTTATTTTAAGTGTTTTAACACATTTTAACTAGGGGTGCCAGTAGTTATGGAGGACACTGTAAGTATTTTAGAAAAAAACGAGTATGTGAACAGAAAATTCAAGATATTTAAAAAGACAAAAAAGTAAACTAAAAACAAAACAGCAATTTAGTCTTAACAAATTTGTTTGCTTCACAAATTGAGTAATTGATTAATATTTATTATGTCCCCTTATGTGGTAGACTTTACCTTAGTTGTTGCTCATACCTGAGTGATTAAACCATATTGCTGGTAGACAGCAGAATTTAGCATAATTGGCAACTTCCATCAAAAGTTCTGTCTTGTTTGATATTTTTAAACTAATTTTAAAAAATGAGATAAGAAAGCTTATATTTGATATAAAAATCATATTTACAAGTAAATGTAAAAGTAGCAAGGTAAGAGGGGTGAGAGACCAGCAAGGAATCCATATAATGCAGCAGCGCCTGCCAACACTGCTGGAGGTGGACAAAAATAAAGGCCACATCTGTTTTTTTGTTAACAGTTCTACATAGCTCGTTTTTGTTTTTAATAGTAAATATCATTTGCATTTTTGACATGTGAGTTTTTATGTCTGTTTTTGGGTCCAATTTATTTTTGCAGTATGTCAAACTCATACAAAATTTTCAAGTCAAAGTGCTAATGTTCTGCAAAAAGATAAGCCAAAGTAGTCTAAGACTCCAAAGGCTAATAATCATTCATATATTACTGAAGAATAATCATTGAAGAAAATCAAAGTAAAGTGTAATACCAGATCTTTTCTCAAAATTGACAGCTCTTTCTCAGTATGAGAAAAAACATTAAAAAAAAAAACATTTTAATTGAAGCTGCTGTGCAGTCAAAAGTCCTTCATTGGTTGTGAAACCAGTATGCAGGTGTCTACAAAAAACACACCTGTTTGAGCATACTGGTGTCGAAAAAACAGCTGAGTCCATATTTGAATAACATTTAAATACACTACACTGGCATTAGATTGCACTTGGTCTGTATGTGGTCCTTTGCTGAGTTTGAGTTTTTTTTAGCTAATTAATGTCATGTTTAGTTTGTCTAGGAGTCTGGGCTTCTTGTATTTTTGCTGTTTTTGGGCTCACCACATTTACAAAATCTGCACCATTATAAAACGTCATACTAGTATTTGCTTAAATACTGGTATAGAGCCCATCTTTAATTTCAACTAAACACTCTCTGTACAAGAAAGCACACAAACAATGCTGCTGTTGTACGCAAAACAAGGAGAAATCTCTACAAGTAACGATGGATTCCTTTCTGTCTTGGCTATGAAAGCCATGAGTGTTTCCTGCTGTGCCCTTGTTGTCACCCTGTCTGTTTCTCTTTGTGTTTACAAGAGTTGTCTGCTTGTTATTTGGGCCAAGGATCAATGTACTTGTGTTGAAAAGAAAGCAGCACAATGTCATAGGGAAGCATCGAACAACATGGACGAAGCTGTAAACATCAGAAGTGGGAAAGAATTGGTCATGTGTTAACACAAAAGCGTTCGATGTCTGGCACACAATCAAGGGCTATTGGCTTTTATGAAGTTAAAAAGAGAAATGTCAGCAATGAGCCAGCCTGCTTTGTTTTGAAACTGCTTTTGTATGCTGTGCTATTTTAGCGGTAACATCTCTAGTGGGCAGATTGAGGGCATGATACTTGTGTTGTAAATGTTTTTTTTCCTTTCACATTTAGCCTCAGATGATGTAACTTGAAATATTTGACTGTTTAGGGGTGATAAACAGCCACACGACCTATTCCAGCTTGTATTAAAGAGCTGCACCAAAGTATGTTCATGGAAGATTTTTACAAAATAAAAATTTGGTCTCACTGGCTTTCAGAGACAGCATAGTAATTACACTCTTCTAAACCTGCACAAAAGAACATGAGAAGTTGAAGTCTTATAGGTATTTGTATTTGTGGATTTCATTGTCACTATTCATTTCAGTAATGTACAGTGAAATTACTGAAAATTGCATGACATGACATTTTCTAATTGCATAGAGATTGTCTGTAGATGGCACCGGGTAAATTAAATATTGAGGGACAGAGAATGTGCGATACTCACCACATGGCAGCAGTTTTGTAGTGAGCTCAGCCAGAGCTTCAAGATTGATGCTGTTTTTTGTCATGGTGGTGGAGATGCCAAGTCCAGAAGAAAACAAAGAGTATTGGAGTCCTCTGCTGACAGCTCTTCCCATTCATGTGTCTCTTGTTTGTCTCTCAATTATAAAATATATCTCACTTAATCAAATCAGAGTAAATCATATAGTTTTACATTGGATGCACTTATACCCTTATTTGTCAGATTTATTTTATGGACATTACTGTTCTGGCATGTTTTTGAGTCTTAACAAAACAGTTCAGAGGTTATTTTCTTTCCTAGTACATCTACCCATGTTAGAATTGTTTTTTGACCCAATCAATTGTTAAAGTAAATGTGGCCACTATTGATTGCATTTTGGCTCTGTCTGAGTCAGCTGCTGACAAAGTCCTCGCTGACTGTCCTCAGTGGAACACTGAACAAAAACCTCTTTTGTTTTGTGGTGTTGTATGTGCTAACTCTAAACACATAAGGGCTTGATTACTGAGTCTAGCCTCATGCTGTTAGTGTTAATCTCAAAGCAATCCAATCTTTCATAAAGTGCTAACAAAATTGACTACATATATGTCTGTAGTAAGTCTGTACACAAAATATCCCCAACAGTGTTCATTTCATTTCAGTTCTACACGTGAATGTTAAAGGTTTGAGCCTCTGTAACATTTACTTTTTTGTTTAAATATAAAATATACCAGAGCTCCCCTTGTCATTTTGTCAACTATCTGTCTGACCATGTTCTTTACAACTGATCTCCATTCATCCAACGAAACAATCATATTAACTTCAGAGCTACAACCAGCTGGTACCAAACAAAATCAATCTCTATTGTAATCACTCACAATTGCAATCTGTCCCAATAGCTGTGGAACAAAATTTCCTGTAGAACAAAATTTCCCATCACCTCTTTCAACATGGCTTTAAAGCTGTTTGTGTAGTTGTTGCTGCCACCAGTATTGATCTGTGATTGGCCTTTTATTTATAGTGGTGGCATGTCTGGTGAAAGGCAGTTAGGCTGGGCTAAGAGCTCATCTCAGGCCATGCTTTGAATCTCATTAGGCTGGAGCAGACACCTATTGATTTTCCATCGGCTCCCTTCACTCCTGTGAAGATGTGTGAAGCAGTGAAAAATGGAATGTGTGCATCCCGTAAGCAATCCGAGAGAAAAGTTCACTTACTCTTGACCAACGATTAGTTTTGTGAAAATGATTTTTATTAAGAATGGGTATGTTTGTCTTCACATGGTCATAATACAAGGAGTGTAATACACACATTTCCTAGGTTGATTTTTTTTACTATATTTTTTGTTAAAATGTTATGAAACAATGATACAAAACATCCACCCAGATGACTAATTGTGATGTTTGACAGTGGTTATCACAAATAACAGCAAGTCAGAAGAGAGCAAGTTGTGTATCAACAGTGCAGTTGAAAAAATCTGTAATCTATCAGATGTTCATTGTTATTTTGTTAATGCTGTATAAAAATTCTTAGTAATACTTACTGAATATAATTGCTTTTGTTTTTGTTGATAAAGTCTCAATGGTTTTGTTTTTTTGTTAGTTAAATTTTGGTTCTTGTAATTAATCTCGGAGGAGTCGCTGGAGATTGAAAATATTCTAACCTTTGATATCAAAAGTCAATGTCCATCACAGATCCATCGCAGGTTTCTCACATTACCTATTTCACTAAACTGTATAATGCGATCCAACTGAGCAAGCCAAAATATTTGGTCTCCATAGAGATGGCCTTTTGCTACCTTGTCTTTTGCCAGGTGCTGCTTAAGTGTCTTGGCACGAGAAATTCTGAAGGAGTCGAGCAAGTATCCTCTCTGCATCAAACCACTTGAGCACTGAGTATCAGTTTTGAGAGGAGAGAAGAGTCTGTGTGTTCATAAAGCTCATCCACAGAGATCTGGATGATGCCTGGGTTTGAATTGTGATGTGAATAAGGATCCAAGTTTCAATTGACTCACTCTGCTGCCATCTGTGCTCTGTTGTTCATCAACAAAGTCATAAAAGTGTTTGTCCTTGTTTATTATATAAGACCATTAACATGACACTGCTCCCAGCAAACAAGAGTTTCACAAAGGCCCCTAAATTCATACAAACTGACCAATCAGATTAGCAGAAATTTAACTTAATGAGCTACAAAGATCACCTACATGGAAATGGAAATGGTGGTTTATATTCTTACTTATTTTTTCTTAATTTCATGGGCTAGTAAGCCTAAGTTTAGATGTTGCTGAGCTTAATTTTTTCACTTGTAATTGCTATTTTTTCATATGCATAAGGATTTAGTAACTTCACTTACATAGCAGAGAAAAAACTGTAATTTTGTCTTGAAGTTGTATTTTAATTTTAAGGTATATTACTTGTTTTAACACCTGCAGTATATGGACTATTAATAAGCAATTAAACAGCAATGTTTAAGATGTTAAAGGACAGGTCCACCTACTTACATAATACTATTGCATGAACCCTCTTTGGAGGAATATATATAATATCCAATAACCCTCTTTTTGCCACTGCCGCCTTTGGCTGGCTCACTAGGGTCTTGGACCAAGACATCTGGAAAGCTACACAGCATGTTGTGAAAAACGCTATAAAAATACATTTGAATTTAAATGAATTCAACATTCCATTGTAGATGACTTACATTATATAAGAACATGTTTCATAGAGTTGTCATGGACATTTTAGCTGAAGTTAGAATAGTCTTCTCACACAATCCAGTAAGTAAGTATTTAAACTGCAAGATTCATCATGATACAATCCTACATCAGTTGTTTTAGCTCACAATTTTCCATGATTTGACATGATTTGATGCCATTTCACACAGTCTGTTGCATTTTTATGAACTCACAAATACAAGCAAAAAATAAATTAAACACTTTATTTTTAATTATCAAATGTTGTAGTCTTTTAAATACTGTACACAAATGCAGTTAACTGTGAAATGAGGAAGGCTAAACAAACAGGAGTCTGACTACAAATCACTACAGCAGCAAACCTTCCTTGTTTACTACAGTTGTTTAACAGTACGAACTTTCCAGAAAAGTTGGGACACTTTCTAAAAATACAATAAACACTGAAATCTGTAATTTGTTAATTTTCTTAACACATTACTTAACAGAATGTTTTTCAGTTTTTAGTGTAACCAAATTTTGAATTTGTTGCCTGTGACACACTCAAAAACGTTGGGACACAGGCATGTTTGCCACTAGATCAGCTTTCAGTTATACTTTTAAATTGTTCAGAAAATTACGATAATTTTTGCAGTTTGCAGTGGAATTTTGCCCATTCTTGTTGTATACAAGACATCAGTCTGTGGTTGCTATTGTCTGATTCTCCTCTTCATAATGTATATATATTCCATATACTGTATATATGCAACAGAATACAGATCTGGGCTGCAGGCAGGCCAGTCAAGCATACACACTCTAAGTATACAAAGTCACGCTGTTACAACTCATGCAGAATGAGGCCTGGCATTGTCCTGAGTTCTTGGGAAAAGACATCTTAAAGGCAGCATATGTCTCTCCAAAATAGCAGTATAAGCCTCTGTATCAATGGTACATTCACTTATGAGTAGATCACTAATGCCATGTGTTTCCCACAGACAAGCTGAACCATGGACATATTTGACCACAGGACATTTTTCCACTGTCTTTCATCTCCGATGACTTTGTGCTAAGAGTACTCACCAGATTTTTTGTGCAAAATTAATATACAGTGGTTAAAATAAGTATTTGATACACTGCCAATTTTGCAAGTTGTCCCAATTACAAAGAATGGAGAGGTCTGTAATTTTTTTATCATAGGTACACTTCAGCTGTGAGAGACAGACTCTAAACAAAATTCCAGAAAATCACATTGTATGATTTTTAAATAATTAATTTGCATTTTATTGCATGAAATAAGTATTTGATACAATAGAAAAACAGAACTTAATGTCTGGTACAGAAACATTTGTTTGCTATTACAGAGGTCAGATGTTTTCTGTGGTTCTTGACCAAGTTTGTACTGCAGCAGGTTAGCATTTTGTCCCACTTCTCCATACAGATCTTCTCCAGATCTTTCAGGTTTCGGGGCTGTCGCTGTGCATCATTGAGTTTCAGCTCCCTCCAAAGATTTTATTCGGTTCAGGCCTGGAGACTGGCTAGACCACTCCAGGACCTTGAAATGCTTCTTACAGAGCCACTGCTTAGTTGCCCTGGCTGTGTGTTTCAGGTCATTGTCATGCCGGAAGATCCAGTCACGACCCATCTTCAGTGCTCTTAATGAGGGAAGGAGGTTCTTGACCAAATTCTCGCGATACATGACCTCATCCATCTTCAATACAGTGCAGTCGTACTGTCCCCTGTGCAGAAAAGCACTCCAAAGTATGATGTTTCCACCCCCATGCTTCACGTGTTTTTGGGGTTGTACTCATCCTTGTTCTTCCTCCAAACATGGCTAGTGGAGTTGATACCAAAAAGCTCTATTTTGGTCTCATCTGACCATATGACCTTCTCCCATGCCTCCTCTGGATCATCCAGATGGTCATTGGTGAAATTCAAATGGGCCTGGACATGTGCTGTCTTGAGCAGAGGGACCTTGAGTTCCCTGCAGGATTTTAAACCATGTGGTCTCAGCTCTCTTCAGGTCATTGACCAGATTCTCCCGTGTAGTTATGGGCTGATTCCTAACCTTTCTCAGAATCATACGTACCCCATGAGGCGAGATCTTGTATGGAGCCCCAGACTGAGGAAGATTGACATCTTGTGTTTCTTCCATTTCGAATAATTGCGCAAACAGTTGTTGCCGTCTTACCAAGCTGCTTGTTTGTGCAGGTCTACAAAGGTCCCTGGTTTACTTAGGCAGCTCTTTGGTCTTGGCCATGGTGAAGAGTTTGGAGTGTGATCGATTAAGTGTGTGGACAGGTGTCTTTGTACAGGTAACAAGTTCAAACAGGTGCAATTAATACAGGTAATGAGTGCAGAATAGGAGAGCTTCCTACAGAAAAACTAACAGGTGGGTGAGAGCCATAATTCTTGCTGGTTGGTAAGTGATCAAATTACTTATTTCATGCAATAAAATGCAAATTAATTATTTAAAAATCATACAATGTGATTTTTTAGAGTTATTTTTCAAAGTACTCCTGAGCCCATGTGGTTATGTCCATGATGGTAGCATGACAGTACAGACTAATTGTTACATAACTACCACTAAAGGTCTTCAGATGCATCTGAATCAGCATATTATATTTCAATTGATCCATGACACATAATTCTAGCTTGTTTTTGAACCTGGTACATTTTGGTTAAATTATATAATGCTTTCTGTTGTAAAATTGCTCTTATACTGTAGGATAGCAAGCATTAGGGGGCAGCCAAGGATCTGGTCTTGTGACCGGAAAGTCTGTGTTTTTATCCCCAGACAGGACATGACTGAAGTGCCCTTGAGCAAGGCACCTAACCCCCTAACTGCTCCCCAGGCACCGGTGGATAAGGGCTGCCCACCACTTCAGGCACAATTCTCACAGCCTAGTGTGTTCAGTAGTGTGTGTGTGTTTCACTGCACGAATGGGTTAAATATGGAGGTCAAATTCCGTTGTGTGAAAAATCACATTGGCAAAAATTGGTGAATCTTAATTTGTGTAAGTCAATAATATGATTCCATGACAAATAATGTAAAATGTATCTCCTAAGTTTTATCTTATCTTGAAAAGCAAGTGCCTCTGTCTCACTGCAGGTACATTCGGCCAGACCAGAAACTGAACGCCACCATCAGCAGCACAGGTTGCAGCGAGCAGCCAGAACAGCAGGTAATATTTCTGGAGCATGTGGTGGTGCGTGCGCTCATCGTTCATCCCCGCAGGGGAGATCTCGAGATCAGCCTCATCTCACCGTCAGGGACACGCTCCCAACTGCTGTCCAAAAGGTAAGCTTTACATTATATGTATACATTAGCTGACCTAGTGGCTTTTTTGCAAGCACTGATACCACATTTACATTTGAAGTGGACCTAAAAACACTATTTCAGTCTTTTTATACATACATTTGTGTATGTGTCGTACATACCAACCCACAAACTGTGAAATAAGGCAACACAGTCTGTTTACTGTGAGCAGCCTTGAAACTCAGCATGTCATTAACTCCACCATCTACTTAGCTATGCCATTTTGTTTTTGAGGCAGTGAGAGAACAGCACTTTTTCATACTGGGTCAGTACAACTCAAGATTGTAAAAACGATTTTCCTAAAAGAAGGTTTAATACTGTCTGTGGAAATGCAAGTGAGGGAAATGTGAGTAGTTCTACTGATTTCTGCTGTTTCTGCAAAAAATTGAAGTTAGCTTCAATTTCAATTTCCCAGTGCACCTTAAATGGTGTAGCATTAAATGAATTGGCCAAAAATATTCCTTTTCCACCTTAAATGGTGAAGCAGTTACATTAATCAGAATCAGGCTTTATTAAGTAGGTTTGCACATAAAAAGAATTTGTTTTTAGCCTCTCATTCACTCTCAGTACACAATACACAGAATATAGAAGTTAACAATAGAACTTATGATAAGATCAGAAGTGCCTGGGAATGTGAGTTAAGTATTGTTCAGATCAGATGTGGGACAAAGCCATAAACAAGGTTCTATCAAGTGCACCATGTGTGAGACTACAATTGATTCAGTTCATGGTGATGCATAGAATTCACAGGTCCAGATACTTGGCTAGATTCTTTCCTAACACTATTAAAGACCAGTGCGATAAATGTAACACCTCAACATGTAATTTAAGCCACATGTATTTTTTCTGTCCTTTGCTCCGCAGATTCTGGCTTGATTACTTTGAAATTATAAGGAAGGTCTTAAGTATCAAGAATAATATGAACCCAATTACTGTGATATTTTGTCGTACTATAGATTTGCCCTCGCTTACTAGGTCTCAGTCAGATGTTGTGGCTTTTACCTCTTTACTGGCTAAACGATGTATTTTGTTTATGTTGAAGTCTTCAAAAAAAGAAGACTTTTTTGTGTATTTTTGGAAAATGGACTAAATCAGGCTTACTCTGGAAGGCACTACAGCTGCATTTTATTTGAAATGGAAACTTTTCCTCTTATGTATACATGCACTTCAAATAATGCAGGCAGATCACTTTTTTCCTCCTCTTCTATTACTTTATGCTATGCTGGATTGTGGGTTTGGGTGTGCTGTGCACAGGGCTAATGAAAGGTGAAGTGTACAAAGTGGGTTTAAGGGGTGGGAGGTGAAAGGGAAGAAAACAGAAAACATAAAAAACAATAGAACGTACCCTAGTGCAGTAACATATACATCAATACATAAACGTACACACTCACCCACCCACTGACACACACACACACACACACACACACACACACACACACACACACACACACACACACACACACACACACACACACACACACACACACACACACATTGGTGAACATAAGGATAGAAGAATATTAAAGTGCAGAGTGCAGCAACTGGGTGGGAGGTAACAATAAAATAGAAGGAATACATAGAATAAGCATTTAAATATAATAGGATGACTGCGATTAGGATTCATCAGTGTGATGGCTTGAAGAAATAAGCTTTTCTGCAGTCTGGTTGTTTTGACTCTCCATTGGTTGAAGTGCTTGCCTGAGGGAAGAAGCTGAAATAGGTCATGGCCAGAGTGTGATGGATCAGCAATGATTTTCTTTGCTGACTTTCTGGATCTTGAGGTGCAGATCCAGATCAGAGGAAGGTTAGCACCAGTGATCTTTTCTGTATACCTGAAGAGATGCTACAGTTTCTGGATGTCATGTTTGGTGGCAGAGCTACCAAAGAATGTGATGGAGGTAGCACCGTAGATGGCGACATCGGTTGAAATTTTATGGGTTTACAAATTTCCTGTTCCACCTTAAATGGGGCAGCAGTTACATTCCAGTACCTGGTAGGAAATTCAATTCTTCAGGGTGTGTGATGAGCAGGATTAGACACTAAAACCAGACAGAGCAGGGCTGCTTAGAAAGTCTCGGAAAGGGAGCTGTTATGCTTAAACCTTGATGTTTTAAACAAATCATGTTGCAGACATTTTCATTTAGACTCTCTGTGACGTTTTTATTATTTTAATTTGATGACAAGGTGTCAGCCTATGTGTAGTTCTTTAACTTTGGACAATTTCTCATGATCAGCTATTGTCTTACACATTGCTGAAGTAGCTAGAAAATGTGCTCATTGTATGCACTTAACTGTGTCACATATTCAGTTAGATCTTTATAGTCTAAATAAACCATGCCTTTGACCAGTGTATCACCTAGACAGGCTGTCTGCCAGAAGTGGAGCATATCTCTGTTTTGATCTCCTGTTCTTTCCTCCTGATGATCTCCTGTCTCTTGTCTTTAGACCATACCCATATACTTTTATATGCTTTGAGGGACACTGATTGTTATTCTGGCAGCTCTTCATGAATAAAACACATGCATAGCCTCTCTTTACCACTCACAAGCAAACTTAAGCATTTTAGATTCGTTGTGAGATCTTTTCCTTTTTTATTTATCAGGGGAAATCTTGTGGCTCCGACTTCAAACGCTGTTGCCTGAAGAAATGAAAAGTGCTGCGGTGTCTTTGCCTTCCTGTTGATGGTAACAATGCTAGTTAGCTTCAAATGGTTGCCTCAGCGTCCTGCTGTCCTGATATATCTCCTTGCTGTGCTTTTTTGTTGTGACACTTTCAGTCATTATTTACCACACAGAAACAGGGAAACCTGTCAGATTCCTCCTCCGCACAATTACCTCTCCTGAAAAGCTTGCTTTTGCCATTATAAACGTGATGGGAGATGACAGGCTAATGGGGCTCCCTGTGTTTTGAGTGTATTTATTAGTGTTTGTAGATCGTTCTTTTAGCCTTTCTGTCACCCCAGAGCTTTGCTGAATTCTTCAGCCTAGTCTTTGAATACAGTATTCTTCATGTGACATCTGTGACTCTTTAACTAATGCATTTGCATTGTATTAAGGGTGTGTAGACTGATGGGCATGAGATTTGGGCACTATTTAGGACCACCTCTACTGTTTCTCTTCATTCATCATAAACCTTTAACATATGGAAAGTTGATATGGAATGATTGATGGGTATAAGCTAATTTTTAGCCTAAATATGTGATTGGTGATCGGTCAATAATTTAGCGAGCTAATCAGGTCATGTGGTATTTTGAAAGTTGCTGCAGTGTTGACCGAGGTCTCAGAATGCTGCAGTACCTCATTTAACCAATGGATGGCAATGCGGACTTCACTCGCCGCTGCAGAAAATAAAGCAAATGTTGAAATTCACTCAGAGTACTAATAGAATGTAGCCAGTCTGGTGTTTTTTGTGCCGTATCTGAAAAATTTGCAAAACTAATGTACCACCATTACAGCAATAATGTTCAGCTAACGTTAGCACCAGGGTGGAATAGATGTCTTTAAGTTCAGCTGTGTGCTAGGCAGCTCCTCTGTGGGTGTAATCGCATTGGGCAGCAACCTGTTGGGAAAAGAAAACTCCGACCAATCACTAGTCTGTAAAGCTAGGTATGAGAGAGAGACCGGCTTAGCTGTGTTTTAATTCGGTCCCTGTTTGTTTCCTATTCCCCTACAAACAAAGAGCAAATAAAAGTGTGCAGCAGTTGAGTCAGGTAAGCTGTGTGGTGGGGAGCTCCCTGTGAGAGCAGGACAGCCGTTTACAGTGACAGTGAGTTTCTGAAAGATACACGTCCTAAGCCTGAAACAGTCAATTTATCATTAGATCAGCGAGATGTCTGGCATTTTTGCTGTGTATACCAGTGTCTAACTGGAAAAATGTGCATGTGCAAGTATATTAATGCATATCTGTCCAGAGATTGAATATAATGGTGAACAGTGATACGTAACTGGCTATGTATGTGTATTGTATATAATGGTATTTATGTATGACTGCTTAAAGAGCATCTGGCAGGTTGTTTTTTATAATGTTATTGGATTCCCCATATAAAAAAACTACAGTCTGTATATATACCAAAAATCTGAAAAAATATCTTCCAGTTGAAAATGGATGTTTCGTGACTAAATATACTAGTACTGTTAAAAACGCGCTGTTTTTGGGTCACGTGAGTCATTACGTAGCTGGAGGTACACAAATCCAGGGCACAGCTGCTAGGTCACTGTGTCAGCCTTGTTGCATTGTATATCACACTCCTAGAAATGGTAAGTACAAACCGGATTCCAAAAAAGTTGGGACACTAAACAAATTGTGAATAAAAACTGAATGCAATGATGTGGAGATGGCAAATGTCAATATTTTATTCATAATAGAACACAGATAACAGATCAAAAGTTTAATCTGAGTAAATGTAACATTTTAAAGGAGAAATATGTTGATTCAAAATTTCACAGTGTCAACAAATCCCAAAAAAGTTGGGACAAGTAGCAATAAGTCGCTGGAAAAAGGAAATTGAGCGTATAATGAACAGCTGGAAGACCAATTAACACTAATTAGGTCAATTGACAACATGATTGGGTATAAAAAGAGCT
>BRDA01008398.1:3442-27403 GCA_036984385.1 Crenuchus spilurus | reverse complement strand
AGAGAGAGAGAGAGAGAGAGAGAGAGAGAGAGAGAGAGAGTGAGGCAATTTTCCTCCTAGCCAGTTAAGTAGCCAGTTAACCCATCGCATCCGCTAGGGGCTCTCGCCATCCATTTGCAGTGTATTACCAAGGCGCTGGAGCACGGAAAGACACATATGCAGAGAAGGCTAAGAGGTTTTAATGAACGTGAAGTACAACAAACGTGGAATACAAACCCAAAAAGAATGAGGGGCGGACATGAAACACTACACGGAATAACGTTAAGCACAAGCAGCATGAACAATGACAATTACATTGACAATTATAATGAATCACACAAGACAAAAGCACACTGGGGCATGAAGGACTGGCAAGGTGGTGTGACAGGTCAAGCACAGACTCAAACATGAAGACATTACCATATAAGGGAAACATGACAGAGACAGCAGGAAGCATGACAGTATCCAACCCCAAGGCAGGAACGGACAGGGATACCAGAACTGAAACAAAACAAATAAAAAACCATGGGGAACAGGAAACACAGAACGTATGACTAAGTCTAAACACAAACATTGTGTCAACTAAATAAATCCAAATGACACCTACAGCTACGTCCAGGACTGTAGGCGCTGAAACCCCCCCCCCCCCACAAACCCCCCCAAAGAGAACCAGCAGTGGCGGGCGGGCGCAGTAAACTAAAGGGCAGGAGGGCCTGAAGTCCAGTTTATGGGAAAGGCTACTGGTGTTGCTGAGCGAGTTCTTGAAGCCCTAGCAGCACTCCTGGCTGCTAGGGTTGGCGCAGAGACATTCCAGTCCACGTTGCACAGGGCGTGACACTCCCAGCCACTGAGGAAAGGGGCGTGGACGGAGTCTTTGTGACAACAACCATTGGTTTGGCAGGTGAGAGGTCCGAGGCAGCCACTGATTCAGCTACTTCCTCATGTTCCTCTCAGCCTTCCTTTGTTGTCTCAACGACCGTCTCTCCTCCTCGTGCTCCACGGTGGGGCTTTCCTTCACCCCTAACCCTAACTGGGGATACTCCTCCTGCTTGTTGAGGACTCAGTTCAGGGGTAGCAAAGGAACCAACTCGCTTAAGCAGGTGGTTACCTCTGCTACCCAGCTCTTGCATTTCAGCAGTCCAGGATTGAAACAAGGCATTCTCAGCTGCTTGCCTCTCTGCTGTGTCCTTGTTGTGGTGATTCATTCTGTCACTGGGGGCGCTGGAGCGAGGAAAGGTGGACACACACACAGAGAAGGCTTAAATGGGGTTTTTACTGAACATGAAATAAAACAGACGTGAAATACAAACACAAAAAGAATGAGTGAGGGACATACAATAACACTACGTGGAATATCGTTAAGCACAAGAAGCGTGGATGATGACAATTACATTGACAATTACAATGAATCGTGCAAGACAGAACCACATTATGTCATATAAAGGGTCTTAACACAGACACTGACCAGAGGGCATGACAGAATAAGCACAGACTCAAAGAGGAAGACATGACCATATAAGGGAAACAGACTGGGGAACATGACAGAGACAGCGGAAAGCATGACACGATGTCCTGCCTGTAGGAGGGTGAAGACAAGCACAAGCCTCCTCCGATGCGTGTGATGTGGCCTCTGTTCCAACTACTGCTGATACACCGTCACTGTGGAGCCAACGTGATCAAAGGAAAGCACAGAATCTCCAGCTCTAATGGTCCAATTAGAAGACACCTGAGCCAGTGGACATTGTAGTGTGAACGTGATGTGGAGAGAGCGCCATCTACATGCCCAGAGAGAGCACTGCCAGTTTTTGCTCTCTTCCCCATCCATCTGTTTCTTGGCACATTTTGTTAGCCCCTTTCTCCCTGTTCTTCAGGGGTCAGGATCTCCATGGGACCACCACAGAGCAGGTATTTTTAAAGTTAAACTTTCTAAACACTGCAGTGACACTGAAGTGATGGTGGTGGTGTATTATTGTGTGTTGCAATGATATGAGAAGCTCAGACACAGCAGAGGTGCTGGGTTTTTAAACACTGTGCCCATTCACTGTCCACTCTGTTTGACATGCCCACCATCTTGGTTAAACCACCTGATAGATGTAAAATCAGAGACAGTAGCTCATCTGTTGCTGCACAGTTTGTGCTTGTCATCCAGGGGTGTCCAAATCCAGTCTTAGAGGGCCGGATTCCTGCAGTTTGGTGATCTTCCTGATCAAACAGCTGATTCAGCTCAGCAGGTAATGAGCAGGTTTAATTGTAGTGTCAGAGTAGAGAAATCACCAAACTCTGCAGGAACCCTAGGACTGGATTTGGACACCCCTGCTCTAGTCCTTCATCTGTGGTCACAGGACACTGCCCACAGCACTTTGATCACTTGTATTAACTAAACACACACAGGCACAGCACCACCACGCCAGTGTCACTGCAGTGCATTATCCACAACTTAAATAATACTTGCTGTGCGGTGGACAAATGAGGATTTAAATCACTGAAGAACAGGATGTAAGAGCTTACAAATTATACAGATATATATTGTTGTATAAGTGTATGTGTGGCCTGCATGAAGAGCTAAAAGGGATGATTTGTGCACAGCTCCAAGCAGGCTGTAGAGCCAGTGTGGGAAAATACAAGCCTTTTTCAAAATACTGAATAGCCCCAGAAATGGTTCACTCTGATCTAAGTATACCAAGTTCAAAGTGTGCATTGCAACCCCAGGAGCACCAAAAAGCTTCTCATCTGCATTCTCTCAGTGGGGGTGGGGGACTGTGGGGTAAACCCAAAGCCTGTGGAGGATCCGGGGGACTGAACGGATATAGAGAGAGAGAACTAATGATGGCTTGTATTAGCAAAGCACATTCATGTTGGCTTTGTGATAGCTCTAATGCACAGTAGTGCAGTGATTTGAATGCAAAACCTGGAGGATTATAACTGGTTTTCCCAAAAGAGCTGAATGAATGTAAGTTGCTGGTGTAAACTGAAGTTTTGTTCTGACTCGTTTCTCCTCCTTTTCCAGGGCTTGGTTCAATGAATGCATCACTCAGAAAAGCTAGTTTGCCAACACTGAAAGAAAGCAAGGGGGACAATTTTGCATGATAACTGACATCTTTTCCCTTTATGTAAGCATCCTTGGCAAACAGATTTGTCTGTTTCCCTCTGATAATGTATAACTTTGTTGTATAATTAATCATTTTTATTATTATAATTTTATCTTTTTTTTTACTCTTTTATTTCATGGTTCAGTGAATCACCAACACTCATCTTGGATCACCTCCTGGCCTGAGCGTTTTAGTAGAGGCTGTAACAATAGTATTGTGATTGTCAGGGATATTGCGTTGCAAAATGTGACAGTGTGCATCATGGAGGTGAACCAATCATGAAGAAAAAGCATTCTAATAATTGTGTTATCTAAATTAATTCCATTAATTGAACACCAAAGGCAGCTGTTATATTTTAGCATTTTCCTTGCTCCAACAACCCAATTCAGCTTGTTAATTAAAAAGTTAGATCAGGTGTGAAACTAGAACTAGGAATATACTAAAATGTGGGGACAGCTGGCCTCCAGGACCAGGAATGGGAAACACTGTTTTAGACTGAGAGCAGTTAATTACACAGTGCCATCATACTAAGCTTTTGCATTTTCAGAACAGAGCAAACCCCTCAACTGTCACATGCTCACTTCTTTTACTTGATAACCATTGTCAACACTGGTATCCATCGTGTGGTGTAATTGTAAAATGGATCTAAAGGAAATGTTCTCTTTGCTGAATGCATTGTCTCAGTGATTGACAGTTCAGCGACTGACAGTTCAATTTTCAGAAAAAAAAATCCACAAATGGATTTGCCCTCATGTTTTTTTATTTATTTAGCTTCTCCCTAAGAGGATTCTTCATCTTTTCTGTTTTAACCCTGGCTGTCTCACAGGTTGTTTGATAACTCCAATGAAGGCTTCAGGAATTGGGAGTTCATGACGGTGCACTGCTGGGGTGAGAGGGCAGAAGGCACGTGGACTCTGGAGGTATCTGACTCCCCCTCACATCTCCGCAATCCTGAGGTTTTGGGTAAGAACTGTCAGGATATCAGGAGAAATTGTTGAGAGACTTAAGAGAGGTGTGTGTTTACTTCTTCTAACCAGTGTCATGAGAGAAGTTTTTCATGACTGACTACTTAGCCATTATGAGTAATTTAGGTTTTTTGATCATGACTCCGCCTCAAGTAGGCCTCGACAATAATTATTATCCCACCCTTTAATCCTTATCAGGGTCGCGGTTAGTCCCCTACCCCCTTCACTGGGCGCAGGGCAGGGCATTACACTATTCAACCAAGCCCAGGACAGGGCACCAATCCATCCCTGGGTGTACACATATGCACGCACACACACACTTACGGACAATTTAGAGTACCCAATCCACCTGACCTCCATGTTTTTGGACTGTGGGAGGAAACCGGAAACCCCGGAGGACACCCACACAGACACGGGGAGAACATGGAAACTCCGCTCAGATGTGGACTCGAACCCAAGACCTCAGCGCTGAGAGGCGAACGTGCTAACCACTAAGCCACCGTGCCGCCCTCGACAATAATTAGATATCAATATTTATCGCAATAAGAAATGTTTTAATAACAGTGATATCATTTTTGTGGTATTTGGATATGTACTAATATAGCAGACCCCTCTAACAACTTTTTTCCCCAAATAAGCGACTAGCGACAAATTTTTCCAGTGTTATTGTAGACTTTTGGAGACTCCATGTGAAAGCTCCAACCATTCTGCAGCTACTGTACCCAGCACACATCGCCTGCTTCGTGAGTCCCTCCCCCTTCCCAAAGCACTGACAGGCAGTTAGAATCCCTGCTACAGTCGGCTCTACTCCTCGTCTAAACTGAAAATGAATCATGCTGGGCAGGATATAAATGTATTTCTTCACTGTCACACTAAAATAAACATGCATTTATTTACCTCTAAATCACTTCAGTGCATAAAAATGCATAATATTGTTTCCAGGTAAGAATGGATGACTTTAAAAAAAACGTCAGTATACTGTATATATAATGAATATCATAGAATTTTATGTTTTATATTTTGTCTGAAGCACTTCTGTTTTAATCTGTTTACAAAGAATCAGAAACTTGGCCTCTAATGTAATTTAAAGTTATTTATAGTGATAAAGCCTAGAGGTTTTTGTTTGATGGGCATGTCATTTTCCCTGTCTGCATATTGAAGGCTACATGCAAATAAAAGGTGAACACTGATTTTATTTGGATAATTTTTATTTTCATTTATAAGTATTATCTAGTTATTGTGGGAGGAGGTTTCAAAGACCTCAGTTCAATTTTCAGACATTAGTAGGCACAGACTTCCTTTTTAGGGATTCTAAGCACTTTTTCGGAGGCCTTCAAATGATTTAGATTGATATCAAAATTATATCTAATTGATCGAAATTAAAGAATATATTGTAATATAAATTTTGGCCATATCGTCCAGCACTAGCCTCAAGCAAAAGCTTCCTTTACTCAGCTGTGGAGCCCATGTTGCTTTTCCTTTCACAGGGACTTGGGAATAGCTTTTAGATGCAGAAATGTTGAGCAAAAAGATTGTTGCCATCAGCCCTTTCTTTCTGCATGCATTTTGAAGTAGATATATGACAACGTGCTATGCATTGAATATGATGACTTAAGAGTGAACAATGCTAAAAACACTGGTTATCAGATCATTTGTATCTTCTTGAGAATCATAGTAAAATCTTCTAGTCTGAATGAAGATCTTGTAGCCAACTGACTGTCTGTTCTTGTCTGATGCTGATAATCTTTCTGATTAATTTAATTAAAGATTAGAGCATTGTTCTCCAGGTACCTCTCTCTCTCTCTCACTTTCTGCTTCTTTCTCACTCTGGCTCTCTTACCACAGGTAAACTGAAGGAGTGGACACTAATTCTCTATGGTACAGCAGAACACCCTTACCAGTCTCAAGGTTCTCAGCACTCTCGCTCACGTATGCTGGAGATCCCCACCATGAAAGGTCCTGAACCCTCCCCAGGGACTCCTCAGCACGAGGATGAGGAAGAAGATGAATACAGTGGTACAGTTAGTTCAACCGATGAATGTCTGAATTCATGAAAGGGTGCCTGGTGAATAGCTGGCAGGGCTGTAGACTGCAACCAATTTGGTTGAACGTGCAACCTAATTTCTCAATGGTGCGACAAAAAAAATCTGACGTCGCACTGGTACAACCAGCTATGGAAGCCCGTTTACGCCACGTATGATGTTTTTAGCTGTAGTTTATCATGCTGCTGCGAGTTTGTATCTCCTAACTGTTAGGAGTCAGCATGAGCCTCACCTGCCTGCCAGGCTTCCCTCAGCCACCAGAGGGAGCCAGCAGCCCCTAATCACAGACATGTGAGTGCGCCTGCTTTCTTCCCTATTAAAGATTGTGTCACGAAAAGCCTGGCACTCGGTCTTTGTCCTGACAAATGCAGGCAAACTTCCCAGCTACTATCTCCAGGGTACATTTGCTAGAGTTTTACTCACTGCGGCTGATTCTCACTCTCATGTCTCCTTTGGGCGTTAATATCCACTCTCTCTTTCCCCAGTAGCCGGTTGTCTCTCTCTAGTTCTCTCTGTCTATTATTTGGGTTTACACTCAGAGCGCGCCGATGTGGTACAGCCAGCAGTCTGTTTTTCACACCTGATCTCGGGTTTTTGGCCCCTTTTGTCTTTGCACCCATTTTCAGGCAGTCGTGCTGTGTGACGTCACTTACGGACTTAGTGAAGGTCGGGAATTGTTTTTTATCCAGTTATGTGTGTGTACATTTGAAAATGCATGTGCTGCAGTCAGACAGAGAGAGGCGAGAGAGAAAAGAACAATTGACAATTTTTTCGTTAAGAATGTTAAGTTAATGCCTGATCCGTCTGAAAATCATAACCAATGCTCTGACTCTGAGCCATCAACCTCCCAGATTATGTCACACCCTGGTCCGGACACGACATCAGCTAATGAGCCACATATGATGGATTCTGAGCCAGAGCCCACTGAAATTAAAAGGGGGAAAGTGTACACATTTCCAAGAGATTAGCTTGACCAGTTTCCCTGGCTAAGATACAATAAAGCCAATAATGCACTGCATTTACTGTAAAGAGTGTGCGAACACTCTTAAAAAAGTACAAAGGCTTTCAGTGGGGCTGCACATTATTGAGGTACAATAGAGGTTTTGGTACCAGTTAAGGTACTATTCTGTACCCTAAGAGACGAAAATGTATATTTGAGGGTACATTAAAGAAAAGTGTACATTTTGAGTACTAGACAGTAGTTATATCATGCCTCTGTTTTTTAGTGTGAAGACCATGGGGGTCAATAGTGTTGGTTCTAATAAAAGTATATCTGAGGGTGCATGTGACTGTAATGAAGGATAGTCCATAAGACATTGAGACATGAGATGTTATTTTTAGTTTTAGTTTAGATGTTTGTTGACTTTTAATTTAGATTTTCTTTTTTTTATCATTTATCTTGAGATGTTTTACGTCTAAAGTTCAGCTCAGTGAAGCACTTTAAGAACCAACACTTTTTCAGTTCTTGTAGAATTGTGCTTCAAATAAAGAACTTTATGTTGACCAGATTGTTAGTTAATTATTTAAAAGTCAGTATTGCTTATATGCAGAGAAATTAAACAAGTGAACCTGTAATACTGCAGTTTTAAATGTGATGCGGTCAAAAATTTGGGTGCACCTAATTTTTGTGCTGGTGCACCTATGAAAAAAAGTTAGGTGCACCAGTGCAAAAAGCCTAGAGCTATGCCTGACAGAAGGATGCAGGATGTGGGTGTGTATGATAATTATAATGGCACCTCATTGATACACCAGTTATGTTAACTTCATAAGTGATTTTACCTAGAAATGAGGGAATTACCGACACTGTTCTGATCAAATCTAAACCTGGATTAAATGAAATTATAATATTGCTACCTCCTCTTTTGGTTCCTTTCTTTGTGGAGGCTGTTTTTGTGTAAGACATAAGTGTTTCATGTATTAACGGTTAACTTGACTTAGGGAAGTAGAAGTGTAAATTAGAAGCTTTTGTTATTTGACAAAATAATGATTTGGAAAACAATATGTGTGCAGTAATCATAGTGCAAATATATTATTATACTAGTGCATCACAAAAATTAGAATAATGTGAGTTTTTTTTTCTTCCATAAATACATTTTTAAAAATGGTTAACTGCCATATATTTTATAATAATTACACATATAAACTGACATATTGCAAGCCTGTTTTTGTTTTAATATTGATCAGTATGGCTTATAGCTCAGAAATCCAAAATCTCCTATTATTAGAATATTTCATTTGATAAATTACTGTTCAAACAGTTTAAATACAGTCTATCTCTTGGTGTAGTTCAGTACATTCAACCATAATCAAGTGGAAGACTGCTGACTTGACAGTTGTCCAAAAGATCATCAATGACAAGAAACGCACAAATGGTCATTACTGAAAAGACTGGCTGTTTGCAGAGTGCTGTTTAAAAGCACATTAATGGAAAGTTTTCTGGAAGGCGCAAATGTGATGGGAAAAGGCATACAAGCAACAGGACTGCAGCATTGAGAGGATTGTCAAGAAAAGTTTATTCAACAACTTGGGAGGGCTTCATAAGGAGTGGACTGAGACTGGTGTCAGTGCATCAAGATTCACCACTTACAGATGTCTCCAGGAAATTGGCTACAACTGCTGCATTCCTAATATCAAACCACTCAGGAACCAGAGATGTCAGAAGCATCTTACCTGGGTTCAGGAGAAAAAGAACTGGAATGTTGCTCAGTGCTCCAAAGTCCTCTTTTCAGATGAAAATAAATCTTACATTTCATTTGGAAATCAAGGTCATAGAGTCCAGAGGAAGAGTGAAGAGGGTGTGGTATCCAAGGTATCTGAAGTCCAGTGTTTCCACAGTCTGTGGTGGTTTAGGGTGACATGTTGTCTGCTGGTGCTGGTCCACTGTGTTTATTAAGTCCAAAGTGAACCCTGGCTGGAGATTTAAAAACACTTCATTCCTCCCATCTGCTGACAAGCTTTATGGAGATGCCGATTTCTTTTTCCTGCAGGACCTGCCCATAGTGCCAAAACTACCAAATAGTTTGCTGACCATGATATTATAGTAATATTAATATGACCATTAATATTAAGCATAGAATATGTACTTGTACAGAGTTGGACATTTCTGTACAGTATGTCTTTTTTATGAGCTATGAGCTGTACTGATCAAGATTAAAACAAAAAAGTCTTGAAATATGCCACTTTACATGTAAAGAATATAAAATGCCAGTTTACATTTTTTATTAGATTATGAACAAAAATGAATGTTTTCACAATATTCTAATTTTTATAATGTATTATTATTTATTGTTTTATTATTTTGAGATTTAATTCACAATTGCAAGTCATCTCAATTGGATTTAAACAAACTCAGGATGTACCATAAGTTTCTTACACTGTTAACTTATTTGAAGTCTAATGAAATTGAAATTTTAAAAGCCAGCTTAGTTTTTAAGATAAAACAATGACTGAAGAATACACTTCTGTTTTTTAGGGCCATGCCACCCTGAATGTGGAGACCAGGGCTGTGATGGACCAGATGCTGTCCACTGCCTAAACTGCATCCATTTTAGTCTGGGGAGCTTGAAGATAGGGAGGTAGAGATATAATGGTTTACTTCTTGAAAGCTTTGCTGTAAAAATGACACTGTCTTGGTGACAGTATGATGTTCATTTTAGTACTGACTACAGCTAGAAATATTGCTCTTCTGAAGCCTGAAGCAGACTTTGCCATATTCAATTTTGGATCAGTTTGAATTATTACTGGGCATATCTAATTTTATTTTTTATTACAGTGCAGTTTCTGCAGTTCAGTAACCAAAAATTGAATGTTTATCAGTTGTCTAGCTAATCACATCTTCTAAACAACAAAAACAAAACATTTACATTCATTTCCCAAACCAGACACATTTTTCCACCAATGCTCTTTTATTTGCTTTAAGTCATTGATAATAGCATAGCATGATCCACTTTTTCAGATCAGCACATAGTTTTTCCATACAATATAAAATATGCCTACAGTCTTTCTTTGTATAACAGTGAGAAAGTATCAATGTCTGCTTCATATAGTGAGTCTCATTTATGCATATAGTGAGAGTAAGACTAGTCTTGCACTGCATGGGGAAATCACTTTAATTCTTGCTTTTTTTCTGAAGTATTACTAGGCTTCTTAGCTTTTTCATAATTCAGATTATGAACATGGGTTGTGCATAGAGTGCATGCTGCACCTCTGAGGTTGGCAAAAGTTATTTAAGCAAAAAAATGCATTCATTTCAGCGTATCTGACAGTCCTGACTTAAAATCATGATATAAGCATTTACAGAATGAGATGGCAGCTTTGAAACCACTTTGTCAGCTTTTTAACTAAAATGACTAGTTACTTGCTGTTAAATTGTTTAATTTGAGGGTGAGTCAAAAATGATTCACACTTTACTAATATTAAAACTTCTGCTGGCTTCAGTGCCTTATCAACACTTTCTGTACTAGGTCACTGTCTCCATTGTAACTGCTGTGCAGGTTTGAAGGTGTTACAGCAGTTCATTTATGACTGCAGTGCAAGAAAACATGGCTGCCTCACTTTGGAGATGTGTTTGGACAAGTGCAAACACAATTTGGAGCAATAGAAGGTGAATGCTTCTTAAAAAGAAGCATTACTGGTGATGAGACATGTAGTCATCACTATGATTCTGAGAGAAAACAGAGTATGGAATGGAAACATCCTCAATCACTGAGCAAGAAAAAGTTCAAAAGTCAGGGGGAAATTGATGCTGACAGTTTTCCGAGTCCCCTGAAAGAAGCTATAAGAAGAGATTCACGTGAAGACAGCGGTGCATTTGTAGCTCACAGCTCTGCCAAAAATATTTTTTAATGAAAGCTTGCTGATGTTGGACAAAATGTATTGAAAAGCAGGGGGAATATGTCAAAACTTTTTGTCTCAGCCTCATACTTTTCATAGACTTTCTGTGGGACACTTGTCAAAAAACTTTTCAGCTCTTCTGTTCTTTTCTCTCCTGTCCTCTCCTTTCCCTTTCCCTTCCCACAGGACCTGTGTTAGCCACTGTCCGCTGGGTTACTTTGAAGATGTTGAGGCACGTCGGTGCAAGCGCTGTCACAGAGGCTGTGAGGCGTGCGTGGGCCATGGGCCCAAAGCGTGCCGCTCCTGCCGGAGAGGGCTTTATTTCTACACAGAGGACAACTCCTGCACGGAGGCCTGTCCAACTGGCTATTTTCCAGATGAGAGTGAGTTTGAGTAGAGCTGCATGATAAGGTTCTGGAATCTACAAAATAACTCTTAACTCGTTATAACACATCAAGTATTATATTCCATAACTGTATTAATCGTATTTGACAGGAACAATACAGACAAGCATTGTTTCACAAAAATGCAACACACATACAGTATATTGAGCTTTTAGCTAAGGTCATTTTTATAACCATCAGGGTACTTGACAGTCAACACAGATATCCCAATTACTTCACCCTTTTGTTCACTCACTGTCAGTCAGGAGGAGCAGAGACAGGCAGGTTGTGACAAAGTGCTTTATTACAAAGAGCCTTGGCTATGAACTTAAACTGTGGCTATGACTCAAAAACTAGAGGTGGCAGTGGTAATACACATGGAGACCATACATATTGATATTGCATGGTATGACATTACATGGCAACAATACAATGACTCTGTCAATACATGACAACCAAAACTGTGACACATCAGGGAACATTGAAACCAAACATAATCACACATGAGATGGGGAAACAGGGCTGTGGAATAACATGACACAGGTGCAGACACTTACAGAACATGACAGAGGCAAGACAAGGGCGGAGACATAACGTAAACGTAAACAAACAGCACTACACAACTGTGACAGGAGGTTCACTCTCATACAGAGGAGGTTGATTCAAATCATTTTGAAAGTATGAAAGTAACTTCAGTCTAATTTCCCATATATTTTATGATGTAATATCTTGGTTCTGAGGAGAGAAGGGTATATACTATAGAGCATCTTTAGGAAGCACTGTGGCTGTGTAGTTTGTATAGCTGAGTGGATGAACTTACATGCTTGTGTTCTCCAACTTTTCCCCTTTTTGTACAAATTCAGCCAAAAATGTTTTGTAATGCTGGCATTAGTTGTCCTGAGTTATGTTTATGGTAATTATATTTTAGAACCAATGCTTGAACCATCAAACACTGCTGTTTCAAATGCACACCATCTGCGTCAAGCTGAACTGAACTGTCTCTGGAGATTGAGCAAAAGAAACTTCACATACTTGCTCAGATGCATACACGCACACATCTGGAGTCTTTTAGAGCACTCTGTCTCATTGTGCATACGTACGTGTGATGGAGATGGGCTTTTTTGGGTTGTTGACAGATGTTCAGCCTTGTTGTCACTACAAATCAGTGTGTTGACTGGACATCTTTCAGCCGTGGGCTCTGACGCAGAGAGGCAGTCAAAAGGCACACTTGCTTTATCATTGTTTGGTCATATTGGCTTCAGCTGCTAAACAAAAAAACCTTTTGGACAGCTGTTGATGGAACGTGTTCAGTGAGTGTTTGAATGGATACAGTTTCCCCTTCTGATGAACTATGTCATTGCATCCAGATTGCCAAATGCTTGAGTCAACAGGGTGAAATTTGAGATTATATGAAAACCTAGCAGCTTTGTTTCTGTTATTCTCTCTCTCTCTCTCTCTCTCTCTCTGTTCCTCTGTCTTTAGTTCAGAGACATTGTGTGAAGTGTCATGAGAACTGTATGAAATGCCTGCGTGATTCTGACAGATGTACGGCCTGCAATGAAGGCTTCAGGTAAGACAAACTCCTAAACTAATAAACATCAACGCAAATATCACTCATATCTTTGTTTTCAGCATTCAGCTCTTATCAGTGCCATGACTGATGATTATATGTACTAAGCTGAGGTTAAGCATTATGCAAGTAAATTCATGCTGTTTTAATTAGCTGGCTTTCATTTGACCACATTTGGATTCCTTTATTCCTTTAATAATTGAATGTAAACAAGCAGTGTTTCAACACGCTAGCTGCTTTCCAGTAGTTAGCATTCATTCTTAGCCATGACTCTGGAAAAAGGCCTTGTTGTATAGAGCGATGTGACAAGAATGCAAAATGAGCAATGCCTGTTAAATCATATGAACACTTTCACTTCTTTCCAGGGTCAATAATGATTGTTCTTGGGTATGTGCATGTATAAAACTTGTTTATATGCAGGATTCTGAATGGTCATCACCTTAAATTGACTTGAAGTTGGGTGGCTAACAGCTGTGTCTGAGTGTGCTAGTCATATTTATGCATGCTCTCTTTCTTGTGGTCAACACTTTTCTTTTCTGGTGGCTTCAGCTCAAGTTTTATCCTCCTAAAACCCTTCTATATTTTCTCAAAGCATTGCAAGTCTTCACATGCCTTATATCCCAGAAACGTATAGCATTTTATCTGCCTCGTTCAGAAGTTCTACTTCTCAACATTTAAGTGCTTTATGGAGATTTTTAGGATTAACTGCGGTTCAACTCCAAGACTCTTCACAGTGAGTTTGATGGAAAGAACAGGACATGAAAGCGGGTTCACAAAGCTGAGATTCTGCTTGGATTTTCATTTTCAGCAACTGACCACAAAACCTTGGTTGGGTCATTTGCATTACTAGATTCCTAAGTGGATTGAGTCCTAAGGAAAAAACATGTTCATTTTTGTTTTGTCTCTTTTGTCTTGCTGTAGCTTAGCTGGAATGACCTGCGTTCCAGAGTGTGCCAATGGAACCTTCTTTAACCTGGAGGAAATGAAGTGCAGCCCTTGTCACATCTCCTGTTCCACTTGCACAGGTCCTAATGGATTCACTTCTATTCCGTTATGCTCTTTAAGAGTCTGTCCTTTCCTATAAACTAGGTGTTTCCTGTTCTGGATGCTGCGGGCCATGAAATAACCTGTAGTATGCACATTTATTAGAACGAATCATGTCTGTTTTCCAAAGTCAATAAGAGAATTTTACTGTAGTTGCAAAGTGTGCAAAGCTTGTGCTTTCTATGTTCTGCAGTGCTGAAAGAATTTCACAAAGTTTTGTTCAACTCTAATAAACAGGTTGCTGTAGTAGTGACTTAAATTAGGCATCATAATTGGCCTGGCACAGGCTGAGCAGCACAAGCTGAACAACCCTACAATATGCTCTTTTTCAGCAAGCCTAATGATGCCTAAATGACTGTCCCTGTGTCTAAGGTGACACAAATGGTTACTATAATGTGACTGATATGTGGCCATCACGACTGAATAAATTGAAGCACTCAAACTTACCTTGCAAACATGCAGATTAGCTACCATGTTGTTAGTGAGCTTGTTAGTGAAGGGTGTTCTGCACTGCGTCTGTCGCATAGCAACTGTGCTCTTTTGCTTTGTCTGTGTTGTGTAGTGGATTGTTGACTTTGAATTAATCACATGCACATTGTACAAAGAAATGTTTTTTTTGGGGGGAAACATGATCGATAATGAATAGACAGAGAAGCAAAGGGTTGGTGGTGCAGAAGACATTATGTATTTTTTTTTTAGAAGTGTGAACCTGATCGTAAGAGTGAGACACTAAAAATATTTTTGAAAAACCTGGGTCCAGTTTGGTTACTACTGAATATCTGCTGCAGCTAATGCTCATTGACACTGCAGCAAAAAGCTGTACCTCCTTCATCCATAGTAATGATGTCGATGTTATAAAAAACAATCACAAACAAACAGATTTGATTGCACTTGGCTGTGACACTGACAGTCCCTAGACCCATGTCACCATCCTGGTCCAGCTAATTAAGTTAAGTCATTACGCTGTCCTGCCCTGGAGAGTCAGGGACACACAAAGCATTTTGCTCTCCAAGTCCATGCATTACACACAGATGATGTTATTGACCCGCAGCACTGAGGAGAATACACTGACAGATTAAACTAGATCCGTGTGTGTATGTCCCATGAGATGACGTTCTGAGTGTGTATGGCTTAATTAGTTCAGCCAGAGCTCTTCCCTGCATCACTGGATCGGAGTGCAAAGGGAGGATTGTCTCTTTATTGGCAGGGATGTTCATTTGTGTACGCATGTGTGAGACTGTACATGATTTAGAAAGAGTTTGACTGTTGTTTTTGTAAAGGCTTTGTGACTTTTATCTCTCTTAGTGAGAAAACATCGTACATAATCTGCTCCAGCTACTGCCTTTTTGTTTAATGAAGAGATAAATAATAAGGCATTATTATCAGTATACAAACCCATTAATGCGTAGACTGAATGAATGACTGAGTGAACTCATAAGATTGACAGGAGAAACTAAAGACCTAAACAGGATATTCTGAAGAACGTTTATTCATATAATCACCAGGAGTTCACATCTCTTAATAGTGCTTAATCACAGGTTATATCTCCTTCATGCAGGGCCTGGTATGGAGGAATGCATCTATTGCACCAGAAACTTCCTGCAACAGGAGTGGCGGTGTGTCCAGAAATGCACCCCTGGATACTTTGAGGGCGAAGGAGCAGGGTCTCCACAGAGGATGTGCCGAAAGTGAGTCTCATGTCTCACAATGTAATATTATTTTTACACTGTGTACTCTCACTTATCTCACTAAGAGCTCCTGTGTTCAGTATAGAGGTTAACTGCTCCACTGTGTCATGTTGATTGCTCTGTACCATTTGTCAGAGTCATCTTTTCCTTTTGTGGTCCCTGATATTATACTCAATGTATGAGAAGTACAGTTTCAAAACACCTTCACTACAGCTACCACCATTCACTCTGTACCCTATTATCAGTCCTTTTGCACATCAGTCAGACCACATCCTTTGCTATGATGATTGTCTTGCATTCTACTACAACTGACTGGTGTGCTCACTTATTTATATGTGCAGCAAACGGTGTCATCCTGGGCCAAGTTCCATACCAGGGGTGGTCGTAATATTGTAATATGACTTTGTAATGTCAAACAAGGTCATTCAGCCAAGTACAGACATATAACTCACTTTAAAAATGTCAGACTGCAGTGCCTGTATGTTGGTTTTCACTTTGCATGGCTGCAAACTGCGTGCAACATTCCACACTTCATTTTTAGTGGTTACAGTACATCATTCATTAATAGTGTTGAGTTAATTAGTGTCACTAATGATGTCTATTTTCATATGCCAATGTGACTACACTAGGACAAGAAGTGGCAAGTACACTGTAGAATAGTGAAAACACAAGCTCATCAGATTGTCTTAAAGCAGAACTTAGCCATAACAATACCAATACCAGTCTGTAATTGGTTATCTAACAGTTGGCCATTCTCGTAGCCTCTTAGCCTGAAAATGTGGTTTGGATTAAGCATGAAACTCTGGTTGTTAAGCAGCTGTTAAGGCTATCAGGTCCGAACAATGACTAATATATTGGATGCTGGCTTTTTTCAAGATAATTTTTATTAACAGCGACATATTTAATTGTAACTCTCATAAAACAACTGGAGGCTCATAGTACTGCTTGCAGAAATATTTTCCACTTATTGGACACAAATCCAGGTCTTCATTCTGATGTTAAACATTCATTCTGTATGTATCTCCCTTTTCCACCTTTTTATCTCTCTTTATGGACCTCTGTGCCTAATTAGAGGTTGTACTGTACATCAGTCTCAGTAACTGGAAAGATCATACAGTTAATAAGAAAGGTAGAGTAAAAGGAAGAAAGAAATACAAACAAATGAATGATGCAGCATGGCCCATTCACTCTCTATCATGGCAGCATAGGAGAATAACTTTAGCAAAGCAAAGGTGCCATTGTGTTTTATATCACTACTTTCACTTCTGAAATAGCAGCTATAAACAAAAAGGTTGTTTTAAAAAAGACAGCAGTAGTCCATATGAGCCTATATTGATAATGTCTATTTTGTTTTTATAGTATTTGGCTTGTAAGTCATGTTATTTCACTTGATGTGTAAAAGTATCATTTTCCTTTCTTAATTTCCTTACCTGTTGATAAATCAAAGATTTGCTATGCAGGCTGATGGGAGCCGAGTGAATAAACGCAAATCCCTAACCTACTGCAGCAAGGGGTGAATTTACAGCACTATTAGCCTGTTTTAGATCTTTGTAATGGGTCACTATAAGGCCAGAGGAGAACCAAGCTGCTTCTGCCCTCTGGTTAATAAATCAAGTGCCTTTTGCTTTATGAAAGCTGTCCAAAGCAAGTAGTTTCTTTTAAAGAGGGCCATGGATGTTGAATGGATTCTCCTCTGAAGGGAATAGAAAGGTTATCGTGTGTGTGTGTGTCTGTGTCTGTGTGTGTCGCAGGAGGGATGTAGAAGTGACGAGAGTAGACAGCCATAAAATAGAGGTAAAGTTGACCCTGAGGAAGAATGTCCAGAGCACAGGGCATTAGTTAAAACCATGTACTGCTGTGAGAGCGACAAACACATTGTAAAAGGTAGGTCTGTTCCCCAAGGTCAAAACAGAGTGTTTGTTAATGGAAGTGCCAGATTCTTCAGTGTTTTATTTCCATTTTGTGTGAGTCTCTCAACCTTTCAGACTAAAGGTCAACCAATTATCGGCCCGACCAATAATTAAAACTAATATTGATCATTTAGATTAGATTAGATTAGATTAGATTTAACTTTGTCAATGTGATTTGCACACAACGGAATTTGCCCTCCACATTTAACTCATCCGTGCAGTGAACACACACACACTAGTGAACACACTAGACTGTGAAAATGTGCTCAAAGCTGTATTTGGTACTTGAACTCGGTTTCCATGTAGATAAAAAATATTTTTTGTTGTTATATGTTATTTGTGTGTATATCTGACAACAAAACTTGATGATAAACACACTTTCCCGCCTGTAGCACTGTTTGATAGAATTGTTTGTTAGAATCATGGACCTTGTGTCATGAAAATCCAAGAAAACAGAAATGTTAAAATGATATCATTTATAAATAAGTTATACACAATTCTGGTCATTTCTGTTTTGTGCTTGTTAAAAGTACAGACAGCTGTTAACATCCTAAGTCCAAAACAGTTTTAAAAGGACAGCTTTCAGTCGGTTCCTCTGTGTTTGATTTGGGAGAAATAGAAAACAATAATTTATGGCTGACATACATGTGATTCATCACACTGTCATATGTACATTTAACACTAATCAGTGACTCATGTATATGTTTTATATAAAATTGTGTAAATGTAAATAATTTGAATCAGTTTTTAAAAGTTTGTTTGAGCTCCATTTGATTTACAAATGTCATTGACTTCTTTCGTTTTATGTGTACATAATTATAAAAAACAGGTAACATACAGACTGTGTACACAATTCCTAATACTCTGTCTTAAAATTGTCTTTCACTGCAGCTGCCTGCAAAAAAAAAACTTGCAGTGTTTCCCCTATTTTTTATTTTGTGACAAGTATTTGTTTTTTTATTATTTTTTATTTTACTAAATATTAGTTTCAAATGTTTTCAGTTACTTTTGTGTTCTAAAATATAAAATTTCATTAAAGGAGTTGTACTCTTGTAAATGTTTACATTTCTAAGTGAAATGTGAAAATGATGGAAAATGAATATCAGCTCCAAATATCAGTTGTTAGCGTCCTTGGTAATCGGTGTCAGTATCAGCCCAAACATGTTGGTCGAAGCAAGGTTACACCAAGGTTAAAGGAGTACTACAGTTATCATATCTCAGTATGCATTGTATCAGTTCTGGCAGAATAATAATTATTTCTAAGATTTTCAGTGTTAAAAACCTGTGAAATGACATTTTTCAGTAACTGTCATTCATCTATGGTCACTTAATTTGTTCTGGCATTTGTTCCAGTGTAGCCTTTTCTGCTGTTTCACTGTCCCCTTATGGAGCACTTTTGCTAATTGTGTTAGTTCCAAGTCTGTCTCTAGCCTTAAATGAGATGCAAGAGTAAGTAATCAGAATAGATTTTTCAGACGTAACACTGAGAGCTGACAGAGAGGTCACCGAATTTAAAAGAAAGACAGCAGTTCTATTCCAATTCATCATCAGATTCCAGCTCATCTCTCAAAGTATGTACACTGTTGTGTAAGTCACAGCTGTTTCAAGAATAAACTTAGACTGAAAAACGATTTCAGCTTGAGACCGGGGTCTTATGACAGTGCAAAATGATAAATCAACAAATGCAAACAGTGGAAATATTCCAGTGTCATATAAAGTATTTCTTAAAATTATGATTCCATAGGGCTGTTACTGACTCACATTAAATTCAGCTTCACACTTCCAATCCCAGATGTATTTCAAGCTTAACTCATTTTACAATTTCTCCTCTTACTGTGTGTGTGTGTGTGTGTGTGCGCACACATGCACTAGTGTCTGTCATGCTGAGTGCTGACACTCAGTGGAACGGCCCGGTTCAGTGCACCAGGCCCAGACAGCCGGATGCCCTCATACATATTTATGTCATGATGCTCTGGTTTTGTTACCCTGCTTCCTTCATCCACACAAAAACAGGAAGTTACAGTCTGTCGTTTTCATTTCTCAGAACTTAAAAAGTGTCTGTGGGTTAGGGGGAGTGTGTGAAAATGAAGTAGGAGGCTCAGTTGGCAACTATTTTTCATGTCTGCTGTGTTTGTGTTTCACATTTTGCCATTTTCAGATGTGAGGAGAACTGCCTTAGCTGCCAAGGGCCTGGAACAAGCTGCACACAGTGCAGGAATGGATACAACTTAGTCAGCGGCACCTGCATTGTCAATGCCACCTGTAACAACGGTATGTCCAAACTAGAGCTACAACATTTTGTTAAGAAAATTGATTAGTTGCGAAATGAAATAATTGAAGTAAAATTATTATTGAGGTATAGATAAAAATGATTTTGATGCAGATCAGATAGATGAAATGTAGAGATTGGGAATGGAGAGGAAGAAGTGATGCTGTAAGTGTAGTAAGACAACACTATGTTTTGGAATAACATTTTTATTTATTTATTTTTTTTCTATAACAATCTTTGAGGTTATTCACAAATGTTTATGCAATACAACTCCAACAATGAAAAATGTGTCATATTTGTCACAAAATTATTAACATGAGTTGCCATCAGACAATCTTGACTGAAGGGTCCAAATTACTTCAGTCAGTTATGAAATCCACATTATTCCTTCGAATGGAATTTGAACCCAATAAAAACAGGACCCTACTGGAGGTTATTACCCCTAACCTGTGCTTTTGCTCTCACACTTTGATAAGAAGGATCTCAGCAATGTTGGAGCCACTCATGTGTGTGTGTGTGTTGTGGGGGGGTAAACTAAAGTAATATTAACAATTATTAACAAATATTAATAAAGGAAATATTAACAAAGCTAATGAACACATGAGAATTGTGTCAGTGCCTGCAGTTTTTAAATAATGTATTTAATTTTTAAAAAGTTAAAGATTTTTAATAATCCTATTATCTTTGGGGTCAATTTGACCCCATTCAATGTTTTCCAAATTTAATGATGGCAACTGAGTTTCAAGGCTATTTAAGTAACCAACAATCCAACATAAAGTAACAAACTTGGGAAACAATTTTCATTATCGTTTTCTGGAGGTTTAAATTGATGGGGTCAAATTGACCCCAAAGATAAACAATGTTAGTAAATGATTGTTTAATAGGAAGGTTAATGAACACTCACACATCATTGCTTATTTGCACATTCAGGTAAGAAATGCTTTGAACAATATGAAATAGTGCAAAATGAACAATTTCACAAATAAAAGATGCCTACACTGGAATGCTTTTTGTGACAGAGTAGCAGGGTGATCAATGATGTATCTCCAATTCCCAAATTTAGCAAATGTCATTAACTCCCACTCTTTCCAAAACATTGTATACACATGGGTGAAAGCTTCCAAAAATATACACAGTGGTGCTTGAAAATGTGTGAACCATTTAGGACTTTCTATATTTCTGCAAACCTTCAACAGATTGTCCTAAAAGTGGATAAAGACAACAAAACCAAACAAAGAAGATTTGGTTATTTACTTATTAAGGAAAATGATCCAGTATTACATATTTGTGAGTGACAAACGTTTGTGAACCTTTAGGATTAGCAGATCATTTGAAGGTGAAATTTGAGTCAGATGTTGCTAATCAATGATGATCAGGTATGAGTGGGTGCCGTTTTATTTAAAGAACAGTAAAGTTTGGTCTTCACAACATGTTTGATGTAGTGTATGGTAGCATGAAACAAGGAGATCTCGGAGGACCTCGGAAGAAGAGTTTTTGATGCTCAACAAGCTGTGACATTCTGATGAAATTTTGGGTCAGATTTAAGCAGAAATATAGAACATTCTTTATATGTGACCCTGCCAGGGAGAACCAGGCCAATGTCACTGGGCAACTTATTGAGATATCGTGTCAATATCGTGTCACTCACATTAGCAACAAAACTTAGCCACTCAGTATTATTGCTGTAAATGAAAGAAAACAGTCTCAGATATCTATCAGAGTACATATTTTTATCAAAAACAAAATTTAAATTCACAAAAAAGTTGTTTTGAAAAAAAAAATTGAAAGAAAAAAAAAAAGACTTTGGCCTGGTTTTCCCTGACGGGGTCACATATACCTCCAAGTATTTCTAAAAGTAAATCCCACAGCTGGACACCCCTGAAAGGACTGTAGTTGCATGACCTGCCATTTAAATACAGCTTCCACTATACACATGTACTTTAAATCAACACATCCGTGTGCGTCGTGATCTTGAACATGACTTTCACAGCCACTAACATGGTGCTCTGTGTCTCTATTCTTCACTTGTAGAACTGATTAGCATGTAGTTTTTTTCATGTAATGTTCAAATTGAGCTTTGAATGAACTGCAAGACAGACTGTGTGGAGAAGTTATTTGCCGATTCTGTAAAGGCAGGCAGGGAAGTATTTTTTTTTTTAGAGTGGCACTGAGCCAGGAGAACTTGATGGTTTCTGCACAGGGGAGCTGTCATGCAGTGCTTTGACACTTCACTTTTACAGCTTTGTTTGAGGCTTCTTTACCAGAGAGCTTTTAGAGGCCTCTCAGGTTTTAAATCCTCCCTAACAAAGTTAGTTGCACAAGTCTCAGCTGGGACCCGCAAAGGCTTTGGCTCCCAGAACTATTCATTAGAGAAAGAGAGAGAAAAGGACAGAGAGAAGCAAACAAAGGAAGCAAGTGAGAAGGAGAGACAGAAATAGAGAGGTAGAGGGAGGTGAACATGAAGGAGAAAAAGAGCATCCTGAAGAAAGAGTACAAGACAGTTCACTGGAGAGAGAACACAAAAGAATGAATGCGGGACTGCATTCAAAGTCTGAATGTGGGACTGAGAGATGGAGACTGAAAGCAAGAACAAGTGAAAAGCCAAGCAGGGTGGATGGATTTGTACAAGTGCAATCGCAAGAGATGGTGAACAGGCTCTGCAGCTGCAGCCTGCTGTCGCTGGCTGGCTTTGGCAGGCCAACAACAATGTTGCTATGAGTAAACACTGCCCCGCGTGGCCCCACAACCCTCTTTTATCCGGGGTTGCATAACATTGCCAATGGCTGACCCAAGCCTGGGGACTGAGCGCTGACCCAGTGAAGAGAGGGCCACAAGCCTGGGAAGGCTGGTACCACTGCTCCTCATGGTGGATAAAGGGCAGCTGGCATAGGGGAAGGGGTTTCTGGGACTTCACAGTTACACAGAGGTTAGGGAGAGCCTCTGTGACTTGAGGAGTTTGTGTCAGACTACAAGAACACAGCATTTTTTTGCAAGACTTTTTCCAGCTTAGGCCTGGAGGTAGAAAAACTGGATGTTTGAGTGTGTTGAGAGAAGGTTTGTTGATGTATGTTTTACTGAAATTAACCTGTTTATATGTGACTTTTGAATTGTAGTGTTCAACCTCACAGCTGTAGTTCTACACTAAAGACCCCACACGTATCTTGGCGGATCAGCTTTATAACTTTTGAACAACTTTTGTAACATTTGAGTGAAGAGGAAAACGTGTCAGTTTAATTTTTTTAGTGAACTTTTCTTTTAAAAGTAACAAGATATGATATCCTGGAAGCACACCTGTGTTAAAATGGAGCACAGAACAGTAGATATGGGGAAGGGAATGGATTATTATGACAAAAGGACATATCATGTGGTAAAGTTTGTGTGCCTGTGGTTTAAATAGTCAGTAGCCCCTGGATTACCTTTGACCTTTTTGTGTCCCCTATTCTCCAGGACACCTGATCCATTTAGACATGTGAAGAGAGGCAAGAGATAAAGTGTGGCTAAATATCTCAATGAGAGAGTCCTGCCTCTGATATTTAGGGTTATTAACTGTGTTTTGATCTCATCAACACTGATTTCAATGTGTAGTTGACAAAGTTATCATCATTGGATATTTCAATCTTCTGTTGCTTTAAAATCAACTTACTTCACCTGAGTTAGGACACTAATACGTGTCATTGGGCAGCTTCTTGTGTTTCACTTGATTTGTCACCTGATGCCTCACTAATGATTCTACTCTAGTGCCAGCTCTGGGTCCGACTAATCAGCTACATTTTAGAAGACCTATCAGGTGTATGTGGATGTTTTACAGCAAGGAACATATTTATATATGCAAGGCCGGAACTCTCCAGAGTCTGCTCTGGAACAATTCTAACTGTTTTGCTTTCTGTTGCTCTCTCTCTCTCTCTCTCTCTCTGTCTCTCTCTCTCTCTCTCTGTCTCTCTCTGTCTGTCTCTCTCTGTCTCTCTCTCTCTCTCTGTCCGTCTGTCTCTGTCTCTCTCTCTCTCTCTGTCTGTCTGTCTCTCTCTCTCTCTCTCTCTGTCTCTGTCTGTCTGTCTGTCTCTCTGTCTGTCTCTCTCTCTTTCTCTCTCTGTCTCTCTCCCTCTCTCTGTCTCTGTCTCTCTCTCTCTCTGTCTCTCTCTCTCTCTCTGTCCGTCTGTCTCTGTCTCTCTCTCTCTCTGTCTCTCTCTGT